>PRKT01001380.1:72941-91645 GCA_003671525.1 Saccostrea glomerata | reverse complement strand
AAATTTTAAAGATATTTTCTATATTTGTACTTTGGTAAAACGTTGATCCTCCATTTGACCCCACCAAGGGTGCCTTGAACAAAATCTACAGTACTTGGGGATGCTTCCATATCAATACGACTAAAAATAATAGTTTTCCTCTTCCTGAAAAGATTTTTCCTATATAGGTCTTTGATCCGCCATTGTCCCCAACCCTACCCCCTGGGGTCATCATTTGAACAAACTTGAATCTACATTTCCCTAGGTGATCTCATTTCAATTTGACAAATCATGGGTTGAAATTGTCGTTATTGAGATTTTTAAAGATGTTTTTCTAAATATTCCTTTGTAATGTTTGTAAATTTTTATACCCAATAGTGGCTACACTTCCCCGGGGATCATCATTTGAACAAACGTGAATCTAAACTGTGTATTGAAGGTTTCAACTTTTTTGACCAATGGTTCTTGGGAAGATTCTTGAAAGATGACACCAAAATCCCGACAAATCTTAATTATCTTCCAGTGGCTTTTTATCTGAAGAAACATTAATCCTCTGTACCGAATGGTGCTTTGTGGAAAGTTTGGTTGAAATTGACCAAGTAAAGTTGAAAATGTCAAACGTTTACAGACGGACAGCCAAACAGATAACAGATAAAATGTTATCAGAATAGTTCAATAATTATTAAGCTTTCAGCTCAGGTGAGCTTAACACGGAAATTTCTATTCCAAAACCTTATCTGAAGAATTATTACTGTATATAGGGAAATTTTCGCCTCCTTTTATTTTCGTCTCTTTCGCCCTAGACAGAACTGGGCGGATTTTAAACAGTGCAAATTTGTTAGCAAGTTAAAGGGCGAAAATAATTTTATACACAATATCTATATATGACAAAAGTCTTTTTGTCTAACTGTTATACTATCATGCTTTAAGTTAAATTTGGATAGAAACATCAAAGAAACTCCAAAAAACATTTAAACACATTTTGACGCGGTATCACTTTTAATGTTTCCAGGCAAAATGTTTCTAAATATAGGTGAATACTCAGAAAGAGCAGATTAGTTTACCAAAATTTTCTGATCTTTCTCAATCAAACTGAAACTTGTTTCAGGAACGACGATGATAAACATTGGATTTGTCTAACTTGCGAATTTGACGATGAAATCATAGAAATAGTTTTATTTGCCTTTTTTCTTTACTGTTTTCTATTTCATGCAGACAAACATGTATTTTTTTCATGATATCAAATATTTTACCAATTGAAACATAAAAAATAATCTGGCGACTCCCTTTGTATATGAATGAGTGATCTTTTGCTTGAAAAAATTATTTGTCTTGAATTCTTAAGATTTTTTTTTTTTTCATAAAATACGTATACATGTATTTTCTAATATTACCAAATAGTTCAAGAATTCCATAGGTATCATTTATTCACAAGATTTAAAGTCTTTATTGGTTCTGCAATATTTAGTGGGAATACAGTCCCAGTAAAAGGGACTCGGTACTTGTTGCTGTAAAACATAGAATTAGAGACCTAATTATTTGAAAAATGTTCCAGTAATATAAATTAATACGTAAAAGTTACAAAAATTTTAAATAATGACTTTGCTTTTTAAAAATATTTAAAAACTTTTATAAACAGAAACCAGAGATAAATCATTTGCATAAAAAAATCAAATTAATCACATTGATCAATACAATGCCCAACTATTATAGAAAGATTGAATAAGTTGAATTTCTCAATTCCCTCATTTTGAAACGAATAAGAACAATTTGTAAAATTATCAGAAAAATATAATTCAAAATTGCACGTTTAACTGTTGAATATGTTCACACAGCAAAAGAAACATAAAGGAATGTACTGATAAATAAAAAACAGCAATAATACTACAAACTGAAAGACATCTCCCATTTTCCAATTTTCAAATTTAATGCGTTTGCATGTTACATGTAAAATCCTATATAAAAACAATGAAAAAGTTGTTCTAAGAATATGTGGTTGATAGATTTGATACCGACATTATACGTGGTTAATTATTTTATGAACATATTAGAAGTATTATGCAGAGAACTCAATTATTCCTGATCGGACTCTTCAGACAACATAAGACTGTAATCCTGAGTAACTGTATCCCCATTGTTTTTTTTTTCTTTTATACATCTCAAGAAAGTTTAGTTTTTTTTCTGCAATTGTATGCTGATGTTCAGGTTCTATATTCTTGAATTTCTCAGAAATTCTTTTGTCCACTGTAAGCTTGTATTTATGTTTTCCCTTCTCGAAATCAAATGAACGATTAAACGTTTTTCCGTTCAGAAGATCATAGTCTACACGGGCACAAAACTTCATTGCAGCATCCAGTAACGTTTCTAGGCCATATTTTTCGACTGCTATGATGTAATCCAGTAGTGACGTCACCGTCAGACTTGTTCGTGGTTTACACATGCTTATCATGAACTTCTCACAATCATCAACAAGAGGCGACTGGTATTCTTGTGCCAATGGTAGTACTTTCAGTACATTTTGTTCTGCAAACGAATAATAATATACGTAGATTCATGTTTTTTGTTGATTGAATAATTAATGAATAAATCTTCTAATTAATAATAAACATTTTTGTTTTACTTAAGACCATTGTAGAAGTTCTACTCACAAAGTTTCACATTGGCCAGTAATTGTGTACCCCCTTGTTTACCCGGCTTTTTTTTTTTTTGTTATATATTCTGAGACATGAGCCCATCCCTGTCATTGCGGGAAATTGAACTCTTACATATTACCAGCTGCCCGTTGCCACCACTTGAAAGGTAAATTTTCTTAGTCAAATTATGAAAATGACATTTTGTGCCTAGTAAACTTCAATTTTCATATTTTTGAAGTGAATAGGAAATAAAAGTATTTTGTTTCCGGGTATGAATTTCATATTCTATATGTACTAGTATCATGATATTGTATATATTTTTTATGATTGCTTTTTTTTTTATATTTCCTAATATTTTATAAACTGAACGTGCGCTTTATTTCTCCGCTTGTTTAAAAATAATAATACTTAAAATTATGTATTTTTATGAGGATATGTCATGATGTTGGAACCATCTTCATGTCATATCCCTATTAAACACTTAAAATGATTTATATCACCAGTAGTGAAGAAGAAGATTTTTAAAGTCTCCATTATTCATTTTGGTTGTTTTAGCCCCAACCCTCGGGACCCAAGGGGAGGGCGCATGAAATTCACAAAATTTGTATCCATTTACCCATATATTTACAATTGTGCTCCCCTTCACCTATACATGTAGATGATGAAAACAAAATTGATTGCTGTTTCAAATGAAATAGAAGTTTTCTTAGCGAAGTTATTTTTGATCGAGTCCCTGGGGAGTACAAAACATACGGACAAACTCCTAATTTAATTGCAAAATACGCTGTTACAGTAGACCGCCGATATGAGATTTTCTATTAATTAAATGATGGTGAGAATATTGCCCGTAACTTAATAATAAATCTTCTGAAGATGGCATGAGGGTGCCAATTGGTTCTTCGGCTGTTTATGTAGACTAAAGAATGTGTATCAATGAAATTCCTAAATTTAAGTCGGACTCATCCAACTTCATTTTCAGCAAAGATAAAACGTGACGCTGTTTTAGACACTTTGACGTTATAATCCATGCGCCGTAAGATGATACAATACATGACATAAAATCTCATAATTTGTTTATTTATGCATACATTGTATATTTATCTGAAATTTGCTGTGTATATTACTAAAATATGTACTAAATAATAGTGAAAATTTCAGAACGCAGTGATGTTTATTTTTCACACTAGACAACTTGTCCACGATCGCAGGGAACTTCAAATAAACATTTGATCCTTTGATGTTTACCAAAGTTAACATGGTATAGAGAAACTGTATCACTATAAAAAGTTTTAGCTTGATTTTATATGAATTAAATATACCTTTAGTATTTAAAAGGATTATAATATAATATACATTGTAAAAAAAAATTAAACTTTGGTACATAAAAACGTTTTATTCGAATGAAATTTTATATACCTTTAGTATTTAAAAGGATTATAATATAATATACATTGTAAAAAAAAATTAAACTTTGGTACATAAAAACCTTTTATTCGAATGAAATTTTAATATGCTAAACAGTCAACTTTGGAAATGTTACTGATTAAGTTTAGAGCAGCACTGTGTGAATATGCTAAACGGTAAACCTTGGAAATGTTACTGATTAAGTTTAGAGCAGCACTGTGTGAAGTAATTCAATTTAAAAATATTTATAAATGTTTCTAATAATGGATCGCTTATGTTTTTTCCTTTGTTATTCAGAAAGCAATCTTTTTAAGCATGTTTCATGGTGACAAAGCCTTATTAAGATTAGGATAAACCTAGATATATTTTTAAAAAAAATTATATTATGATATTATACTTTTTTCAAATGGGTAGGGATGTTTTCAAACATTCAAAAATAAATCAATATAGATTACTGAGAAAAAACTTTACTGAGAACTTTTCACTCCTAATTTAAAATTGTCTCAGAATCCCCAATGCAGGTAAAGTTTGACACCTGGGGTATTTCACTGTGTATTAAATCACTTCCTGTGTATAGGGATTAGGAGACAAACGACCACAGGTAGACTGCTAGCCCCCAAGGCATTCACACCTGTTTAGCATAAGCCCCTCCCTCACCTGGAATTTACCACCCGGTAAAAAATCTCTGCCTTTAAGGTCAGACGAGACGTTCCTCAAAATCGGTTTTGTATATCTTCGTAATATATGAAAAATATTGAAAATTTTAATAACATTCTGATGTCTAAACCAGTTTCTAAACGTTTTTAAAAAGTCCAAACTCTTAAAAATTTGAAATTGGAAAATTATTTTTCTTCCCCAATGGATTATATAAGAAAAACTACCCCTGGTATCTTGCAGAAATGCCTGGTAAGGTACCTCAATTTTTTGTGAGTAAACATGTTTAAGTAGGAACACTTCAATGACAAACTCTAAGAAAAATTTATCTATTATTAAGGAACGTCTCGTCTGTCCTTAAGCGCAGCGTGACAGTGCGTTTCTTTTTCAAGTGCTTGTGTATCTTTTGTTTCAAATTTGCTTATCCACAGGTCCATATAAAGATCACTTTATGTGTGCCAAACTTTAATTAAGTTATATATCTTACCAATGGAAAATCCCCATTTGTCTAGTTTCCTTTTAAATATCCGGGCTATCATTAGTTATAAATACATTACCAATGAAATATTTGAATCTGTGAAAAAAAAAATGAAATTAAATGCAGAGTCAACTGTACAAGTTTTGCTTTAAAACTCAGATTCTTTCCCTTCGATATGTGTTTAAGAAATTATTCTTAGATTTAAAAAAAAAAACAAATTTTAATCGTAATTCTATAGAAAAATAATGTCCACAATATGCATTTAAGTGATAAAATGCTGTATAAAACAAATGCTGTATAAAACAAATGCTGTAAACATGTTTAAAGATATAATGTATATTGAAAGATTCTTTTGGTGTACAAATATTACAAATTCTTTAAAATTTTTCCATATTTTAACCAATAATCCCCAAGTTTTCTCCTGGGGGTTAATGTGTGTGTTTTCTATATGTATGTTTGTTTACTACATTTGTATATATATTTTAACAGTCGTGCATTCTTATTACTTGTTTGATTCTTATGTGTTACCATGTATACTTTGCCTATCTCCAATTGTCCTGGAGATAGATCAGTTTTCTTAGCGTATTGTAAGTCGGTTGTCAGTCCCAATGATCCAATATGTGTTTTGTATAAAATAAACTTGGTAACTGTAACATTGTTTGAGTTTTATATAAAAGATGAAATTTAAATTAAATGCCGTGTCGTGCATATTTTCTCTCTCTCCTTCTCTCTATGTATCGGTCATTCTTCGTAAAATTTTTAAAATTGCAAACAATCTTGAAAAGTTAAAAAGAACAAACAGTGATTGATCTCCAAATGTTGGGAGACAATAAAACAGCAACCCCTGAATTTATTAACATGAATATTTTAACACCGAAAGAATGAACAAAATGTAAACTTTAAATGAGGATGTTGAAATACCAGTAACATCAACTTATCAGTGAGTAGCATGGCTTGCTAAAAAATTGATCATACTCAGGGCAAGCTCTTGAGTAGCGAATAAGTTGGGTCACAAAAACACCATGCATAAGTACATGTAGGTGACAGGGAAATTTTTCTTGATAAATAAGGAAAGTTGACGATGAAAAAGATGTTGTTCTTCTCGTCGCTCTCTTCATTATTGGAAGCTAGGTGGTGTGTTCGAATCACAGAGCTCGGCTTACTTAAGTAAAAAAAAAAACCAACGGTTCCTTCGCCAAGTTTTTGACACTTTGAGGTGAAAGTTGCTAGTTCTTCAGATGAGACCTTAAAAATCAAGGCCTCGTGTCACGGTAGGCTTTGCCAGGATAAAGAACTTGAACAGAAAAATGACCCTGAATGTCGAGTGACCTAATTTTGATTAATGACCAATCACAAGGTAAGTTAATTTTCATTTGTTTTGCAAAGCAGCTGGTTCTGGAAATGTTTGAATATATAGAGTTGAAAAAGTCGTATTTATGATATTTATTTTCTTTTTTAAAAAATTGTTTTAAAATTTTCCAAAAGTTCTAAATGCTTAAATTCTTGGTTTCTTTGAATTGCGGATACATTATTAAATAAGTTATTTTCACTCATTATTATTTATTTATTTCTGACTTTTTAATAAAGAAATACTGGTTTCGCGTAGTTTTTTTTTTAAATATTAGTCGGTTCTTTCTTATCAGATAATTTTTTCTTTAAGTTTATGCAGTATATGTAGAAATTATTTTTTCTCCGAAAAGATTAGGTAAAAATTGTTTTGTATTTACAATTAGCCTCGGACAAAATTATATTTGAATCGGAATCATATCTTTAGCACTCTTTATTCAAGAACAGATGCCGTTCAAAATACTTCATCTATGCTAATATTTTTTTTCATACTTACACTTAGGCTGCCTAGATATAAAGCCTGAATCCGACTCCTTATGTGGCCCAGGACAGAAACGCTATTATTTCAACAAGAAGAAAGGACGCTGTTCCAGCTTCATGCATCATGGCTGCCGAAAATCGAAGAACGTATTTCGAACCCAAGTGAATGTCAGCGCACATGCGCGTGTAATATAGGCCTAAATCACGGCAGTTGGTGTAAAAGTCGAAAAGAATATGCAATAAGGTATTACTTTGAGAAGAACAGTGGATTGTGTCGCCCGTTCTGGTATAGCAGATGTGGAGGAAACCACAACCGCTTTGCCACCGTAGAATACTGCGTACGAGTTTGCAAAGGAACATAGGGCTGTAAAAAACCAAAAACGGACTGATATCTTTTGCAAATGACTGCATGGAAAAAATTCTTCCTATAGAAATTAGCAAATTATATGTACAGGAGAAATAGATGATTGATTGAATGCTTGATTAATGTTTAACTCCGAATCGGCACTATTTCACACATACATGTATATCGGCGACTAAAAAAACAGTTGCCGTTTTTTCAGAAAAAGTTTTGGATTCCTTTGACGGTCCCCTGCAGTGATCCTACTCTTTTTTTTCGAAAACCAGAGAAACGATCGAGGAATAGATGAAGATTTTTGTCTACTGGTATGCGAGACACAACAGACATGCAAGCAAGTTTGCAAAAGGCAATTTACCTGTCTTGTAGTTTTGCGTGGGAGGAAATGCAAACAAGTGCATGTGCACTAGACATCATTTCAGTTTATATTTATTCAGCGAAGTAGTGTGAAAGAATACCAACAAGCTGAGTTTGCAAATGGACTTGGAACATGTTCATATTTTGAACAATATGTGCTACAATGACGTAATAAACCATGGTAAAATATTTATTGTCATTCACATGCTTGCACACCATATTGTTAAAATATTGGCATTTTATGACAATGCTTGGAATCTTTTAGTACAAATGTCTCGTTGATATACATATTATTTATGGTTGAGACACCTTGCACTGTCGAAAAACGTTGACGAAAATAAAAATAAGACTTAAAAAATGACCTTCGTTTTGTTTTTAAGGTGTTTCCATCCTCACAATTTTATAGGTTCAAAGTACAAAAACTGCATTTATTTTCATTTAATATACTTTAAACTTTCCAATTCTTGCAAAAAATGTATGGGTCACCATATTATTTAAGATGTGAAACATAAATAAACAGAAGTGTATGTCAACATAAAAAATCGCACATTTTTTTGTTAACAGTAAAATGAAAAATATGTAAAAACTGGTTAAAATGCATAATTATGATGCTGAGTGTTCCTAAATACTTCCTACTTATAAGATACTTTTGAATTGTGAATATTAGGGAAACTATTTCACAATAAAGCAAATGCCTGAATGAAGGGATCTTAGAAGGAGTTATTGCCCTTGTCGACATTTTTTAAAGATTAAATAATTGATTAAATATAGAAAATATGCATTTTTTAAATTCTTTAACTTAACAATATTTATCATGACACCTATTGTAAAGCATTCTTCCAAGATATATTGTTCCATTAGGTATGAATTTAAACTAATTACAGTTTTTGCAAAAACCTATGACATCATAGGAGGCTGGAATTACCTTAATATATTTTTATGAGAATATAGCGGGTTATACGTAGATTTGGAATAAAAATAGCTCAAAATTGAAGCCGTTTTTAAATATAGATACGTTTTATGTTCTATTAACTCTTGCATTGGAATAAGGTTCTTGGTCAAGATATGTGCGTAGGCTCATAAGTTATGGGTTGTTTAAATTACAATTGTTAAAAATAATTTTATTAAAAACTAAATAAAAAGCATAGTCGACCTGGTGTGATTATTAAAATGTCTCAACTATGTAAAAAATCGAGAGTATTTTTTATACAAAATATTCAATGCTAAACAAAAATAGAATTTTTAAACCAACATCGCTTCAAAAGAGATCGAGAGAGGTGAACAACGAGCAACGCACAGCACATTCGTAAAGCTTTATATTCGATCAAATTGTTAATTCCTTTCAAGTTTATTTCACAACAAGATTTATTTGTCTCAATGTATTAACTTTAATTGAAAAGTGATTATTATTAAGAAAGATGTGATGTCCACATTTTCAATTGCTTTTGACCAAGTTGTTGATATTGACGTCTGCTTAATTAAGAAATCAATATGATTAATTCTACAATCCATTCATGTGAGGCCTGATGAATATCTTTTAACCCTGTATTACAGATGCAATTTAATGAATTGTCAGTCGTGTTAACGTTGATATATTTCCATTTCCAATTGTTTTCTCTATGATAAATTCTTTTGTTGTTTATTTTATAAATGTTGATGTTTGAGTACGGTAACTAAATAATCAATAAATTTGTTTCGTGTTTTTGGGACTATTTTTTATAGTAAAATTTGACGTAATGGGGCCTTGTGCATTTCGATTTATTTTAAGATGATTATTTCAAGTAAAAATGGAAATATAAGGAATCACTGTCTAGTTTTGAGAGTATGCCAGGGACATCAACAATAGTGGGAAACATGGGATATTTTTAGCAATTTAATAATTTAATATTTGATAATTTATGCAAATTATCCCATGTTTCCCACTATTGTTGAGACCCTGGCATACCCTCAAAACTAGACAGTGATTCCTGAAATTAAAGTAATGAGAAAATTGGAAACCAGTCGCCAATCGTATTGATCAAATAAATACCTCGATCGGTATCACAATCTTGAAAATACATTGCATACCAAAATTTCAAACGTACATTCTGCTAATACCAATACCAAATAATAACAATACCAAACACAATTTAATACATAATACATGTATTAAGGTAATAGAAAGAAACATACATAGCAAAACTCATCATAAAATCTTAATTTAAAAGTATAAAGAAATGAGACACGCATGGTACAAAAATATACAGTTAACAGAATGCGTATTTCAGACCTAAAAAGTGTAAAAGATAGGGCAATATAATTAAAATAATCAAACAAAGAAAAACCTTCAGTATCATAAATGATTTATTAAATGATATTGTTTTCTGGCCCTGAGATTATTGGAAAAAAATTCTAAAAGCAACTCTACAAAATTTTCACTATTTTTAATTCGGCAAAAAAGAATGGTCCTTCATTTGAACAAACCTAAATCCTTTTACCTAGGATGTGTGGCAAGTTTGGTTGTGGAGTAAAAGATGAAATGTCTCCATTGAAAGACAAATTTGTGCATTCTGCTAAGGTGAGCTAAACTGCATTGGATTCTAATACACTATAGAAAAGCTTAAATGTGTACCGACCTACTCCTTTAAGGAGGGGGATATAATTTAAATTAATACTTTGAATCGACACTAATTAAGAATTTTATATAAATATTCCTATGTACAAATTTGATCGTCAATTTTGGCCCCACCCTGCCCCATGGGGTCATGATATCAACTGATTTGAATCTACACTACCCGAGGATGCTTCCATTCATGGCTTTGACGTTCTTGAGAATAAGTTTTTTAAAGATTTTTCACATATATTCTTATGTAAAATTTTGATTGTCCATCGTGGCACACCCTAGCCCCAGAGGTTTTGATTTGAACAGATTTAAATCTGATTTAAATCCCGAGGATACTTTCATATAAATATGACCAATCACGTTTTTGTTGTTCTTGAGAAAAGATTTTCCCAATATATTCCTACATGTATGTTCAACTTTAATCGTCCATTTAATCGTGGCCCCACCATATACCCCCGGGGTCATTACGAACAAATTTTTATCTACACTACCAAAGGATGCTTCCACATTAGTTTCATTTTTCCTGGCCAAGTGGTTCTCGAGAAGTAGATATTTAATTCGTGCCACCAAATTTTTCCCATTTCTTCATTATATCTCCACTTGAAAGAGGGCATGTCCCTTCATTTGTTTTATTCCTCTTATCCCGTGAACAAAATTTCACATCTACCTACTGACCTAATAATTTTATCCTGAGTCGGGAGAGGACCCAAATTAGAGAAAATGTATTTATAAAAATCTTATTTGATAAACTTCTCAGTAAAAAAATCCACAAATCATCCTTAATTTTGTTTGGTTGTCCTCTCCTGATCGTGACCGACTGACTAAAAGAAGGCCAGACTCAAAACTGTTTTTTTTTACATTCCATGACCCAAATTTTTTTTTACTCCTTTTATCCCGTGAACAAAATTTCACACCTATCTACTGATCTTATAATTTTATACTGAGTCGGGAGAGAACCCAAATTAGAGACAAGAGGCCCAAGGGCCTTATAGGTCACCTGAGTAACATGTAACAACTTTCCAACAACTGACTTTGGTTTGACTATCTAAACCAAAATCCTTGAAATTCACAATTTTGATAGAGGCACCATAGTTTTTATCATACCTAAACGTATTTCAAAATTTTGGAAATGTTATAAATATCATGTCATCAGAAATGGATGATTAATATCAAACATTAGATTTCATAGCATTACTTTATTTTCATGCTTATACGTAACAACCCTCCCCCCACCCCACCCCGTCTGCAGTATCCCTGACGCAGAGGCCCTGAAATTAACCATTTTAGAAGAGGCACCTTTCTTCATCATAACTATATTCTTAGATCATTGGCATTATACCAAGGAGCAAAGGAAAAGATTTCCAAAGAATTCATGCGTTTTCACAATATAATTGTTATAGAGCCCCACCCTAACACCAGAACCCCTGACCCAAGGATCATGAAATTCACAAATCGGTAAGAAGCATCTTTCCTCATCATGTACATAGTTCATTGGTTTTATACCCAGGAGCATAGGAGAAAATTTTTAAAGAATTTATGCATTTTCATTAGAAAATCAACAGTGCCCTGTCTTGTCACCAGAACCCCTGACCCTGGGGCCATGAAATTCACAATTTTGAAAGAGGCAGACTTATTAAATATAACCATGTACTTGGTTAGTTTATTTCATACCTAGGAGAATAGAAGTTGATTTTTAAAAGAATTAATGTATTTTCACTCTATAAACAATTAAAGAGCCCCGCCCTAACACTAAAACCCCTGACCCATGGGCTGTGAAATTCACAATTTTAGAAGAGGCATTCTCAGTCATCATAACTATGTACTTAGTTTGTTTGTTTCATACCTAGGAGCAAAGAAGAAGATTTTCAAAGCATTTATGGATTTTCACTATATAACCCTCCCCCAACACCAGAACCCCTGACCCAGGGACCATGAAATTCACAAATTGGGAATCCTTCCTTGTCATAACTATGTACAGTTTGTTGGTTAAATATCGAAGCGTAGAGGAGAAGATTTTTAAAGAATTTATGCATTTTCACTATATAACCAATAGAGCCCCGCCCCAACACCAGAACCCCTGACCCTGGGGCCATGAAATTCACAACTTTGGAAGAGGCAATCTTATTTAACATAACTATGTACTTGGTTAGCTTATTTAATGCCCAGGAGCAGAGAAGAAGATTTTCAAAGAAATATGCATTTTCACTACACAGTCTATTTAGCCCCGCCCTAGCACTAGCACCCCTGACCCTGGGGCCATGAATTTCACAATTTTGGTAAAGGACTCAATGCTGATTACAGTCATGTGAACTGTTTGACTGCTTGATGTCCAGGAGCATAGAAGAAGATTTTTAAAGATTGCACTCATTTTAGTGGTTTTAGCCCCACCCCTCAGGCCCCAAGGGGGGGGGGGGGGGCAGGGACCATGAAATTCACAATCTTTGTTCCCCTTTACCCATAGATGCTTTGTGCCAAAATTGGTTGAATTTGGTTGAGCGGTTTCAGAGAAGAAGCTGAAAATGTTCAAATATTAACGCACGGCGCACAGCGCACGACGGACGACGCACGACGACGGACAACAACGGATAGCAATAGGTCACCTGAGTTTACTCAGGTGACCTAAAAATGTATTTACAAAAATCTTATTTGAAAACTTATTAAAATCCTTTGAAAAAATCATAAAAACATGCAAATTAGATTTAAAAAAAAAAAGAATCTCTAGCTACCTCTTGGTTAATGTAAAATGATTCATTTCATTAAATAGCTGCCTCTGCAGTGTGCTTAAAAAATTGGTTGACTAATATGAATGTAAACTTACAAGACACAGCAAATGACACGAACATTGTTTTCTTTACACGATTTCATTTCATTACTCTAAGAATTGAAAAATGTCTATAGGTATTTCTTATAACGTCTTTAAAAAAATGACCTTGCAAGAAGTAAAACTGTGCAACAACATGTAGAAACGAAAAATATGGAGATAAAAAGGGGTATTCAAAATCAAAAGTCCATTAACACAAAATTGAAGCAGAGCAAACATGAACCTCAAAAACACCAGGGGTGTGATCAGGTGCCATGGAGGAATCATTCCCAAAAGTTTTCATTAACAATATATCATATAACTATATATTTCTACATTTTCAAAACTATTTTGATCTTTGCCATTACATTTTCTTTGTTCTCTGACTTAATCAAACATGAAGTAATTAAATTATGACTTTCTATTTATAATAAAAGTATATCTTTCTTCTTGAATAATAGAGGTACATGTACCTTTTTAAATAAAGATATTTATTGAACTTATTGGGAAAAATTGTATTCTAACGCTTTTACATATCTTGAACTAATTACATGCATATCTACCTAACTTTAATATTCTAATAAAAAAGATACATCATAACTCTCTAACATACCGGTATATACAATTTGCTTCCAACATGTCCGATAGATTGATAGCTAATATTTCTAATCATTCGAAATATTTCAGCTGAAAACACCTTTTGGAGGGATATCAAAGGCACTCAAAAGTTTACGTTAACATATCTAATACACTCATGTTCTATTATGGGGAGATAATTCGATCAGTATTTCTGAAAATGAAAGTTTATTTTTAAATGTGCAATTGTTTATTAAGAGATCTGGTCGTTTTTGAGTAATGTTTTTAGATTTGTATGTCCATACTACATTAATTCAATTCTGTACATGCATTGTCTATGTTAGATAATCTTATTGACCTTTGGTTCCTGTGTAAATTAATTTTGAACAATATACTTTGTGTTACAAATTGTTATAAAGGAGAGGACGCTCTAAGTTTTTAAGAACTTGTGTCCAATCCTTTTGTTATAACATCAAAACAATAAAATATGTTCAAACCAAACCATATCTAATACAGTTTTGAGGTATGGATTGAAGATGCGATGGTCTACCACGAAATTTCGTATTTACAATTAAATGGGCATAGCATGCACTTTTCTATGCTTAAACATTTAACGTGCTGCGCACTGGAGAGTAATTCTTAATTCTCTTTCGTGGGCCTGAAATGTACAAAGACGGCCTTTCTTTCAGATTTTCATAACATAAGCGAAAATTTAAAACATATTCGCTGGCTAAACAGTCTAGTCCTTCTTGAAATCTAAAGCAGAAATATTTATTTTCCTCCCACTGACCACAGTACACAAACATTGGAGTAATGACATCAGAAGCATCTGCGCGCTCAGATAGAAGGTATAGAAGACTACCGCTCTCACCGGGACCACCGAAGGAATTCTGGGTAGAACTGATGATGTCTACACGTCGAAATCCATCGTTTTCTCTCACTTCGAAATATTGGACCCCGTCATATTCACCAGTGTATACCTTGGAATCAGTCCATTTAAGGGTTTTTTGTCCCACGTGATCTTCAGGACTATCAGGTATTCCAGAAATTTCAATAAGTTTGTGGTACTTATTTCTCGGATTTATGTCACACTCTGGTGCAATATTCTTCGCCACCAACCCACAAGTAAAATCGATGTAGGCACCAAATATGTTTTTCTTCTCTGGACCAAATGGGTACATATTTATGCCGAGGACAGGTGTTTCGCATAAACAGGTCTGTGTTCTGCACTGCGTGCAATGCATATATACCTCTGTCTTCGGATCGGAGGCAACATGTTTGCAAGTAAGAAAATATAAATGGTCCAAAATCTTATCACTTCCATAAAGTTCAGTGAACATGGTTATTCTCCCAGTTTGATCTCCTTTAATGGACTCTCCGCATTTGATGTGAAATATCGGCTGCTTCCATGGCTTTAATGTTGAATTATCCACTGGGAAAAGCTTACCGACTGCCTCTTTAATAACTTTTACCATCTGGTGGCTATTTTTAAATTTTTCTTCATCAATGGAAACGGTAAATGTCTTGTTTGAAATTCCAAATGCTTTGACACCAGGGATCCTTTACAAAAGAAAAATGAAAGTTAACATTGTGTAACTAGACTAAGTATATTTCAGTTGTAAGCATGTTTGGTGTAATCTGTTAAGTAAAAAATACCGAAATTATCTTTTAATAAAATAACCCGTACCATGACATTTTGACGAAATATTCAAAATGTAAATAAATACATGTGCCATAAAAGGAGACGATGAAATAAGCTAATAATTGAAAATGAGTAAAGACCAAAGGAATGATTTCATTTGAAATTGGAGTGTGCGGTCCGCAAAAAAAAATCTGTATTTATCCGTTTCACTTTGATGGATGGTATTATTAAGCAGTAACTTGAGTAAGAATGCGTCTAGAATACATTTTTATTAAATAGGTCTGATCTAATAGCAACATCATTTTTCTTTTCCGCCAAAAAGTTAAGTACAAAAAAACGGGCAAAAGTCGAAGTTTGGTATTTAGTCAGTCCAGTCGATGTTAGTAACTTTAGATTGTCATTCTGTCGTAGTAAGTGCACTTACCTTGAAAGACTTATTTGTGCCTCAAACGGAATTTCATCTTTCAATGGATTCTTTTTCAAAATGTTTTTTATTTCAAATTTCCATTTGAGCAGAACATCCAAAAATGATGATAATCTTCCGATTTCATTGAGAATTTCAACAGCAATAGAACCTCGTCTGACGTCATGGATGACAGCCCGTTTATTGTTCTCCCGCCATATTGAAGAGTTGATATTCCAATTAGCAAGTCGCGTTCTCTGATTTCCAGCTATTCCCCAAAGCATTCCGAAAATGTAGCTCTCAAAGTAGCTGTACAAATGAGATTTTATTGCTTCAGACTTACATTTTGCATTTGGATCCAAGAGGAGCTCTTCTAATTCTTTTTTAATAAAAGGGCGCCCAAACACAAGATGTAAAATTTCATTCCCAAGCTTTTCAATGACTTGCCAATTGAACGCTTGGATGTATGCCATACTCTCTTTTGGCCATCGTAATCTTTTTGGAATGTTTTGTGCTTTAAGTGAACAACCGACAAATTCTGATTTGTTTAAATCCATTTCAAATAGTTATTAGTTTATTTGCATTTTTTAACACAGCGTTCAGGCCTTGTTCTGTGTCATTCTGATCTGGTACCAAAAGTATTAGCAGTTCATCAAGTGTTGAAATCATCTGTAACTGGTCGAACATGCAACGTTCGATTTTCCTCGAAATCATATCCAGAAACATTTCATCTCCTTGGTGAAAAACTCTGCTTCCTTTACATTCATCAGGGTTGAATATTCCTGGCTCTAAAGCAATGATTTTGATTATGCATCGCTGCATGTCTTCTTTGGTGTTGACAGAGAACATCATAATTGTGAGTATTTTCCCAGTCAAGAAACTTCTGAAACTGTCTGGCATGCTGGATACTACATCCATGAAGTTAATCTAAAGTAGAGGAAGTAAAAACATTAAGTTTTGGATAAAGATTTTATCATACAAGGAAGGGAATAATATATTGGAGAAAAGGTATATATTCTTTCTTTCCGTTCCAACATGTCTGTTTGTTTTTAGCTCATCCGAGCCATCGGCTTATGTGAGTGTTTCTGATCAAAACGTGCCTATCGTCGTCGTTATCGTAAAGGTTTCATAATTTTATCTTCTTCAGAACTACTGGGTCAATTTCAATTTAACTTTGCATAGTACATTCTTGAATAAAAGGTATTCAAGTTTGTTCAAATAAAGAACCATGTCTCTTTGAAGGGGAGATAATTCTGAATTATTATAATGAAAAAAAATGGCATCTTTTAAAGATCTTTTTCTCAGGAACCACTGGACCAGGAAAGATGATACTTATATAGAAGCATCGTCAGATAATGTCGAACAGCAAAGCCATGATTAATATATATTTATTTGAGAGCATTCTTAAGAAGTGTAGATAAATTTTTTTTCAAATCATTATCCTCAGGGGTGGGTTAGGTCCACATTGGGGGATAAAAATTTAACACAGATAATTATATTGGAAAATATCGTTTAAAATCTTCTCAAGAACAGCAAAGTCATGATTGATCTTATTTATATTGAAGCATCCTCAGTTGGTGTAGATTCAAGTTTGCTCATATCATGACCCTTTGGATAGGGGTTGGGACACAATGTACGATTCAAGTTTTACACAGTAATACACAGAGAAATACTTCAAACTCTTCTTCTCAAGAACATCCAAGCCATAATAGGTCATATTTTTAAGGAAGCATTCTCGGGTAGTGTAGATTCAAGCTGGTTTAAATTATGACCCCTGGGGTAGGGGATAAAAAAGTTTTACATAGACACACACATGTTGTATAGAAAGATATGTTTCTAAATCTTCTTAAGAACATCAAAGCCATGATTGGTCTTATTTATATGGAGACATCTCCCGTTGGTTTAGATTCAAGTTTGTTTAATTCATTTAAATAAACTATCATCTAGAATTTCCATGGGTATTAAATGAGCCCCGTTATTAGAAGACCTTTTTTGTATAGATATGAACCAGATTTTGATAATAATTCTGTTAGTAAAATGAAGAAACACTTGCTCTGGCCTTCAATTCGACTTTAAGATAATTATATCGACAACGTACTGTTATTTATCGATGGTTATTTCCATTTTAATTTCGATACAATATATCCCGGTAAGCTTGAAATAAAAGATACCAAAGAATCTGGCACATTTCTTTCATATTTGTATATTTCACTAGAAGAAAGACGTGAATGGTATAATATTATTCTACTTTAGATAAATTTGTAGATTTCTGATTGGATAAAAGCTAATCACATGACTCCCTGAAATTTTCCGTATTACATCGCCGTCATGGAATGATATTAAAATCGGACATGCTATTCCGTTTAAAATTATAGTAAAATAAATGGCGACTAAGAGACCGTTTGCGTAAGTAATTAAATTTCTTGTTACGATATCCTATGTTGATTGTTTTTTTAATTAAATCTTGATATTTTCATAATATGCACATAGATCTATCTAATATTTAAAGAGGTCTTCAGTGGGATAAATTCGAACACAGTCAGTTAGATACCTAATACGGTGTCAAAAATGGGGTGAAATGGAAATCCGTGTTGGGACTCGGCTTCGCCTCGGCCAATAGGGATTCCATTTCACACTCTGTATGACTTTGAGTTTTACTACCGAGTTCAAAACTAAATCTTAAATTGATATGCCTGTCCAATCTTAAATTGGCAATACTTTGTTATAGACGGGAAGGAGATTATATAGAAGTCACAGACTGTAAACAGTGTCACTCAAACGACCTAAAATTTATCTCATACAGTGCAAAATATCCCGACCGTATCCTCTGGCATTGTGCATTTCTTTGTGTGCATAGCAGACAATTTAAAAAAAAAAATACCGTCTTGTATATTTTAAATAACAATATTGATACCGGTAGTTAAATCTTTAAATCAAGTACAGTACTTCGCGATCGCGCACTTTATCTATATAGAATACAAAATGTAAAAA
>PRKT01001380.1:32074-72658 GCA_003671525.1 Saccostrea glomerata | reverse complement strand
AAAAAAAAAATTTATACTGTTGCAAAGAAAAGTTCTCACAAAACCAATGCCCTTGTAAATAGGATCGTATCTTCAAAACAAACAAAACTACCTATTAATGAACACCTAATACAGTATTACAGTTCAAATGGACTAAGATCTGACCAAGCAGTTGAAAAATACCATCACTATCATCAAAAGTATTTATTTAATAATGCAAGGAACAGAATCTACTGACCAGCATTTTTACGTTTTAAGGGAAAAATGAAATTAGAAAAGAATAAAATTAAAATTTAGAAATCTGTTTCAATGTATAACTGTCTTAAACTTACCTGTCGTTTTGTGTCTCCGTTTACGTCTTCTTCCGAGAACAAAACGACCGGAACAACTAGCAATCCATTTTTGCAATCTTCACTCATTGATTTTTGTAACGACTTTGCGTCAACATGTTCAGATACCACCTCGTGCTGAATGTTATATACGTTCAAAAATTTACTGATTCTTTGTCTTCCAGTCGAGAAAACATAAACTTTTGATTTTCGCAGAGGGATGAAGAGCAATTTGTCAACATCCCTAGAACTCACGTGAGCAGCCTTTGACATGTCTTGTTTCAATTTTTCTATGAAATCTTTGATGTAGTCGTTTCACCCGTGGGAATTGATCGTTTATAACTGTCATTTCTAAGCAAACAACTGACCCAATATCCCATGATGCTGCCATTTTGAATTCTGGCAAAATCGAAAGTAGAGCAGGAAATTCCCGGATATATTTAAATCCAATCAATGCTTGTTACCGGCCGTCAAGAGGCGGTCGATTATTTGAGTTGTCGTGCGTTTCTGCGGAGTTAAGGTTTCGTCAAAGGTCAACATGTTCAAAAATTTATTTTTACAATAGCCCCAACACTATGTGAGGTATAAAGTTAAAACTTTTACAGTTTATAAATTTTTCATTGATTAACAGATAGAAAGTATCACTTGATAAAAAAAATACTTGGAATAATATTGATTGAGAAAAATTCTTTTTAAAAATGCAAATATTAAAAAAAATACACCTAATTAATTCTGTGCTCTTAGTGAAAACCATCATTGGAGAAACAAAATATGTTTATCAATGAAGGGCAAGTTGGACTTGGATAGCCTCTGAAAAGTTGTTTTCCCTGTTTATTTTGTCCAAATTTTAAGACTTGAAAGTGAAAGTACAATGCAAATGGCAAATTCTACAGGGGTCTTGTCTTTATACATGTTTTGCTTTCAAAAACACCCCTTCAGAGAAAATTCACGTCCAACTTGCCTTTCAATGATAAATATATATTATTTCTACTGTGTTGGTTTTCACAAAAAGGACAGAAATAAGCAAATGCATTTTTCTTTAAATATACACATTTTCTGATACAATTTTTCTCAAAAAAATATCTTTTTTAAAATATTTGTTATCAAGTGATACCTTATATCTATTAATCAATGATATATTTATAAACTCTGAACGTTTTGACTGTATACCACAAATAGTTTTGGAGATACTGTAAAAATAATTTTTTAGACATTTGACCTTTGACGAAACCTTAAAAAAAATTTAAATAAAAATATTTTACATTCATATAATTAAATATAAAAACAGAGTGTTTAACTGTTTAACAAAATACGCACAATAATCATAAAATTCAAATTTTGTAAATATGAGGTAAATGTTTCATCCAATCCTGATTGACAAACTCTGACATAACCGAGGTGCGGAGAAAATAACCACACGTGTTAGGCATAATCTAAAGCGAAGACCGCGTTATACCGTTTACAAGACTTAGTATAAGCAATTTTACTTTTTCTATTTAAACCTATTTAAACAGGATTTGTTGAATATATTTCAAAATTCCGTGTATATGTTACAGTAAATATGTGTACCCAGGAATTTCACGTATTTCCTGAATTTTAGGAAATACTGTGGTTTCATCAATTTCCGTTGGCATCAATTTTCGTGGATTTTGTAAAACAGACGTTTTCGAGGATACGTAATTTCGTGGACAAAAGAATTGCCTATACAAATGAATGTCATATTTCGTAATTCAATGAACATTTGAATTTGTGGATCTGCTCAAGAACGAAATCCACGAAAATTGGTGCTCAACGAATATTGATGAAACCACAGTACATGAAAATCCTATTCTGTTTAGGGAATACACGTATTTACTAATAATTTCAGTTAGGAAATACACGTAATTACTGGACTTTTCAATACTTTTTACACATATTGACTGACTGCGTTTTCTTGGGATAATTTAAAATTTGAATCATAAAATATGAATAGATGCGCAGTATAATCAATGTTCATATCAGTGAGCATACCATATGTGAATAAATAATATTTGAAATAAATTTTTATTTATGTATAAATTTTGAAAATGTATTTTTGTAAATATTAACTTAAAATATAGCGGTAATTATACTCTGCTTTTATTTTTACTGGAATGTGTTTTCTATATCACAACATACTTTAACTAACAATTATTTCAATTATTTTTATATATTTTTATCTAAAAAAGCTAAAATCGCTTACTGGCATTTCTTATTTTATTAGATATTCATACAATGCTAGAGTTTTTGACAGTAAATTTAAAACCCTGAAGCATCTTATTTACAAATTTAAAAAACAAAGTGTGCTGTCTCCTCAATAATGCAACAAACCACCCACCCCCTCCCCTTGTAAAATAAACATAATGTAACGAAATTAAAGTCAGGAATTAAAATTAAAATTTAACTTTGAGGAATTTTCCACCCTACCAATTTTAATAGTTTAAAATAAAAAAAAAATTAGTTTGAATGAACTAAAAACTGCAAAACATATCTATTTTACCATTATTTTAAAGATGTGAGACTCGAATAAACAGAAGTACCCCTTATATCACCATTTACAATTCGTATATTTTTTATAAATGTTATAATAAAATTGTTTAAAAACTATTTTAAATTCATTATTCTGATGCTGAATGATCTAAATTCATAGCTTCTTTAGAAATATTTTTGAAATGTGAATATTAGAAACTTCATTTTACATAAGAAGTACAATAAAGGAATTCAAAATTAATGCATAACGTCAGCTTTGTAGAAACTATTCTTATCAAATGCTGCTTTAAAATGCAAATATTAAAAAAAAAACACCTATTGTTATTAATTCTGTGCTCTTAGTGAAAACCATCATTGCAGAAACAAAATATGTTTATCAATGAAGGGCAAGTTGGACTTGGATAGCCTCTGAATAGTTGTTTTCCCTGTTTATTTTGTCCAATGTTAAGACTTGAAAGTGAAAGTACAATGCAAATGGCAGATTCTACAGGGGTCTTGTCTTTATACATGTCTTGCTTTCAAAAACACCCCTTCAGAGAAAATTCACGTCCAACTTGCCTTTCAATGATAAATATATATTATTTCTACTGTGTTGGTTTTCACCAAAAGGACAGAAATAAGCAAATGCATTTTTCCTTAAATATGCACATTTTTTCTCAAAAAATATCTTTTTTAAAATATTTGCTATCAAGTGATACCTTATATCTATTAATCAATGATATATTTATAAACTCTGAACGTTTTGACTGTATATCACAAATAGTTTTGGAGATACTGTAAAAAGAATTTTTTTAGACATTTGACCTTTGACGAAACCTTAAAAAAATTTAAATAAAAAATATTTAACATTCATATAATTAAATATAAAAACAGAGTGTTTAACTGTTTAACAAAATACGCACAATAATCATAAAATTCAAATTTTGTAAATATGAGGTAAAATAAATGTTTCATCCAATCCTGATTGACAAACTCTGACATAACCGAGGTGCGAAGACAATAAGCACACGTGTTAGGCATAGTCTAAAGCGAAGACCGCGTTATACAGTTTACAAGACTTAGTATAAGCAATTTCACTTTTTCTATTTGAATATATTTCAAAATTCCGTATATATATAAACATTTCCGAAAGAAAATTTCCAAATGATTAGATAACAATTTATTTTCAGACAGAATATTACGAGATTTTTTCTCCAGCAGACAAGGATAAAGCGCGTTTTACAGTATGCCAAGCCTTTTCCCGCCACATCTCCACACAGAAATATAGTGGTGGATTTAGAGGGGGTTGGGGGGGATAACATCCTCTGAGAGCGAGCGAAGAGCCCCTCATATTTGTTGCGTTTTTATTAAAGTAAATATATGTCTCTAATGGTTGAGATA
Organism: Saccostrea glomerata; assembly: GCA_003671525.1. NCBI lineage: Eukaryota > Metazoa > Mollusca > Bivalvia > Ostreida > Ostreidae > Saccostrea > Saccostrea glomerata. Next base: position 68,462 of record PRKT01001380.1, on the reverse strand, counting down.
AGTTAAACTTTAGTTTTAATCTTGAAATGTGAAAACTACTTAAAAAACATTGAATTTCCGACAGAGTTGGTTTGTATCAAACTGTGCACGGAGATAGACGCAGAGGACTAGGAGTAGTTCATTGTAGTAATGTACATGTATTATGTATTGAAGAAAATCCTGCAATGTCGTAAGCAAATGTTCAATGTCACAGGATAAATGTAGAGATATTTTAATAACAGTTCAAGCATTCCAGTTTCTAATTGCTTCATTGAAAGGTCCAGTTGGTTTGCATCCGATTTTTGATGCTTGCGTCAATATATGTTTCTTCTAATAGATGAACTGATTTCATAGGGTCATTAAAACGCTTTTTTATATGACGCTTGATTGAAGGATGTAAAAGAAAATTATCAATGAGAATCGACGTCTGCAAACAAATAAGTCTTACTAACAAAACAGAAAATAAAGATGAGTTGCTTTGGGACATTAAATCCCGACTTATTTAGAGAAAGTACAAGTAACCAAGATAATTAAGCAAGCAACTAATTTTAGCATGAAGATTTTGAATGAGTTCTTGTGAGTGCGCTTTGTTAGCACATATATTTTCAGGAAAATGTCAAATGGATTGCCGCATAAATAATTACAACAGTCAGCATAATAATAACAATAGTGTTGCATTATGCATGTACTATGCCTAAATAGTAGGCAGGGTTTGACACATAGTGCACTCGCCTCCGGCTCGTGCACCATGTGTCAAACCCTGCCTACTATTTAGGCATAGTACATGCATAATGCAACACTATTATATAATTAACATATAGATAGTACCACTTGATAACAAATACTGAATAAAAATATTTATCGAGAGCATTTCTTTTTAAACAAACCTATATACATGTACATGTATTTAAAAAAACAACAACACCTAATTCCGTACTTTAAGTGAAAGCCATCATTACAGAAACAATATATGTTTATCAAGGGCAATGAAGGGTAAGCTGGACTTAAATAATCTCTGGAAAGGTGTTTTTTCTGTTTATTTTGTCAAAATGTTAAGATTTTATACCGAAAGTAAGTACATTGCAAATTAGTCTTGTCCGATTTATAGAAAAAAATACTTCTAACGGCAAATAATTATTATTTGGTCCAGCACAGTTTTTAACCTAATTCGAGTATGCTGAATCCGAAAAAATATGCTGGCCTTCATGAAAATGGCGTTGAAGAGGTCAAAATGGCGATTCAAAATGGCGGACATCCAATTTTTCTAATTTTCTCTTAATGTCGTTAAAAATGGAGAAGTAATGAGTGAATATCTTACTGAGTGTAATAAAAATATAATAAAATGCTAACATTATTAGTTTAACTCAGAAAATTTAGCCGTTTTTACACTTAATTCGAATTTTCTCTGATTTATTTGTCTATTGTTTCTTTATTGTTCTTTGTTCAGGATTTTACATTTGCAAATATCCATACACTGCAGATTTGTATTTTTTCCTCTACATCTCACAATTCTACAATTGAATGATGGTGCAGCTGTAAGTTTAAAGTCAAAATGGCGATTCAAATTGGCGGATATTCCTTTTTTTCAAATTATTTCTGAATGTCTTTTACAGAGGAGAAATGATTTGTGATATCTTATTGAACGAGTACAATTAACTAATGTAAAATTCCAATAGAACACTAATATGAACACTTTAAAACGGAAAATTTAGTCGTTTAAATTTAAATGTGTTAATTAGCTCAAAACTCAAAATGACGTCATATTCACTCGAATTTCGTAAAATACTCAATCTGCTTAATTTTGAAAATAAATTACAGTTTGTTTTTTTATATATAATTATGGTGTATTGATTATTCCATTAAATATGAACAAACAAAAAATATCAGAAAAGATTCATGTTTTTTCTAGAAATAGTTAAAACAAACTCGACTTAAGAGTTTCCAAATTTCCCCCCTCGTATTTTACCGTGTTCCAAAGCCTTTGAGCCCCCGTCCACCTAAAATCACTCCTGAACCCAGTCTTTATCAACTCGCATTTCTACCTCAACATCCCTCAGCACATCATCAAATATAACTGAGGAAATTCTTTTCCGATTTCATCGAATACTTTGTTCTAGCTTTTTAGCACTTATAAGAACTTAGTATTATCCCCTAACATCTTCTATTCCAGCTTTATTTTATATGTTTCACTCTGTCTTCGGAATTTTGGTATTTTCAACAGTCAAGTGAAAAGGTGCCCTGTGTCAAGGATGACAACCCACTTGGCACGTAAAAGATCTTTTCTCTGGGGTTCGGAAAAGAGTAAGCTCACAGGGGGCCACCAGAGAATCCAAAATCCTCCAAAAACCGATTATTTAAACTGATAGTCCGCCGAAACATGACTGAAAAATAGCCCACTCGGCGTTAAACATTATACAATCAATCAACACTCACGGAACAATACATTTATGTTCAAATGTTAAAAGTCTATTTTGTTTTCCAAAATGAAGAAGAGGTACTGTGAGCTATTAGCTCACTAAATGATACCCCCATATGAATACACAGTGTCCATGTTTTGCTATGTGAAACCTAAATTATGTGTTGGATCAAAGAGTAAAAGAGGAGGTACACAATGGCAATATGTAATATATTGTCCGCAAAACAGCAATTATTGTATGATATTATTAACTTTTTATATGAAGAAGCATGATACATGTACATGTATGACGGATAATAGGTGAAATGTCTTCGGAATTGTCGTCAAAAATGTATCTTAATAATAGAAGTAATTAAACCAAAATCCGTTTCATAAAAATCCTAAGTCATTAATGAAAATATTCATTAACTTCCATCACATATTTGAACATTAAACTTACAGCTGCGCCATTATTCAATTGTAGAATAGTGAGATGTAGAGGAAAATATACAAATCTGCAGTGTATGGATGTTTCCAAATGTAAAATCCTGAACAAAGAAGAATAAAGAAACAATAGACAAATAAATCAGAGAAAATTCGAATTAAGTGTAAAAACGGCTAAATTTTCTGAGTTAAACTAATAATGTTAGCATTTTATTATATTTTTATAGTTTTATTACACTCAGTAAGATATTCACTCATTACTTCTCCATTTTAACGACATTAAGAAAAAATTAGAAAAATTGGATGTCCGCCATTTCGAATCGCCATTCTGACCTCTTCAACGCCATTTTCATGAAGGCCAACATATTTTTTTTCGGATTCAGCATACTCGAATTAGGTTAAAAAACTATGCTGGACCAAATAATAATTATTTGCCGTTAGAAGTTATTTCCAGCCTTCTTTTTAAAAATCAGGACCAGACTAAATAGTGGAATTTAAAGGGATCTTGTCTTTATGCATGTCAGGCTTTCAGTACAAGCCTTTCAGAGACCATTCACGTCCAGCTTGCCCTTCATTGATAAACATATAATTATCATTTCTGAGATAGTACAGAATTAAGCACGTGCATTTTAAAAAAAATATGCAATTATTTTGTTATACAATGTACTTTTATCTCTAAATTTTTTTAAAAGTAAATATTTGTTTTAAGTGATACTTTCTCTCTGTTAAACAAAAAAATATTTATCAACTGTGAAAGTTTTAACTTAATATCTCACATTGTTTTTTCTCTCATAAGAATGATAACTTGCACGTCAACATAATTTTTCTCGTATGATGAGATAATTATCGGTGATGTTGACATATATATTTCTTGTATGCTGACATAATTTATCTTTCATATTAAGAGCAGAAATATGCCATCATACATTTTAGTTCAAAGGTAGGATATAAGTAATTTGTTGATAATATATTTTTCACAATGACATAATATATTCTGCAAAATTCATGTGGAATCAAATTCGCAAGATTTTACTGAACAAAATCTATAAAATTATACAAAATATTGAATTGATAGTGTAATCATGGATACTGGAATATGTCTGGGAATGTTCTTGAGAAAGTTGTGTTTCAACGCACAAGAAATTTAAATTCCGATTTGAATAATATAATAATATATAAATTATAATTTATACAATTAAATGATGTTGACACATGACACAAATCAAACCACATAATTATCAACCCATATTGTTATAAAGATTATAATTTATACAATTAAATGATGTTGACACAAGACACAAATCAAACCACATAATTATAAACCAGTTGTGTTTATCCCCTTTGAAAGTACCAAAAAATTTCTTAGATGTAGTTGGACCTTCGTGTTTTTCTTGGCATTTACATCAACCGGAGTTTAGAATTTACATTACTTCTTGAGTATAATGTTGCACAGAGTCAATAACTTTCTGACCATAAACTATAATGTGGATTTAAAGAACATCATGTTACAATGTCACTATGGTGCTGGGGGTCAGATTGTGCAATATTACCACTTATACGAGCATGGTCTCGGATAGGTGAGTTTATTTCAGTAACCCTATGTCCTTCCATTCCGGATATCTTAAGTCCTTACAGATATATACTTATATGTACCCTTAGTCCCAACCTATCAATCCGGAAAATTTAGGTCCATTTACATACACTAGTCTAATACTTAGTTGTTCCCTCCTCTTCCTTTCTCGATAAATCGATAAAACGGTAAGGTCATGGTAAATTTTGTGAAGTTGAATTGTTGCAATGTTTTAATTTTCCCCACCCACCCTCCTCTTGTTTTAGAACAAATACTGCTGTTCTTGTTATGTCATTGTAGCTGAAGACTTCCTGCTTGGCCTGTGTCTACAACATCCCATGTCGCAGTGATAATCGTGTGCTCCAATATTCCTCAATGGTGGCCTGCTTGGTCCAGCGTCTTCATCAACTTGTGTTGCATTAGTGAATTCTGTTTGATTGCGTATTCTTCAAAGACTGCCTGTTGGGTACAGCGTTCAAATCAACCAATGTCGCGGTGATGAGGTCTCTATTTTACCTATACCGTGATGATGCCTGTTTGGGATTCCGCATCAAACAATGTCGCAGTGATGAAGTCTCTGTTTTACCTATACCGTGATGACTACCTGTTTGGGATTCCGCAGCAACCAATGTCGCGGTGATGAAGTCTCTATTTTACCTATACCGTGATGACTGGCTGTTTGGGATACCGTCCACTTCAGCCTTGTCGTGGTTGGAATTCCTAGTGTTTGCGTATTCCGTCGCACCTCAACGCAATTGGACGAGTGCAACACATATTCTTACGCTCATTCCATTGTTTATTGACTTGATTGATATTTGAATTGATTGATTGATTAATAATTGATTGATTGACAAGTAATTGACTTGATTGATATTTGAATTGATTGATTGACTGATTGATTAATAATTGATTGATTGAATTTGATTGATTATTGCATTGGTGACGTTCATGCACTTGTGACCTACCCAGTGCATGATCCGCCCGATTTGGGTCGTCACATTTGTTGTATTGATTGTTGATTGTGGGGCAGCCCTGTGGTAGCCCCAGCATATTGATCACCGCGGCCAGAAGCGCCACATTAAACAAGCAAAATAACATCCATATTGTTTGTTTGATTTATAGGGAATCTGAAATAATACCACTTATACGAGCATGGTCTCGGATAGGTGAGTTTATTTCAGTAACCCTATGTCCTTCCATTCCGGATATCTTAAGTCCTTACAGATATATAATTATATGTACCCTTAGTCCCAACCTATCAATCCGGAAAATTTAGGTCCATTTACATACACTAGTCTAATACTTAGTTGTTTCCTCCTCTTCCTTTCTCGATAAATCGATAAAACGGTAAGGTCATGGTAAATTTTGTGAAGTTGAATTGTTGCAATGTTTTAATTTTCCCCACCCACCCTCCTCTTGTTTTAGAACAAATACTGCTGTTCTTGTTATGTCATTGTAGCTGAAGACTTCCTGCTTGGCCTGTGTCTACAACATCCCATGTCGCAGTGATAATCGTGTGCTCCAATATTCCTCAATGGTGGCCTGCTTGGTCCAGCGTCTTCATCAACTTGTGTTGCATTAGTGAATTCTGTTTGATTGCGTATTCTTCAAAGACTGCCTGTTGGGTACAGCGTTCAAATCAACCAATGTCGCGGTGATGAGGTCTCTATTTTACCTATACCGTGATGATGCCTGTTTGGGATTCCGCATCAAACAATGTCGCAGTGATGAAGTCTCTGTTTTACCTATACCGTGATGACTACCTGTTTGGGATTCCGCAGCAACCAATGTCGCGGTGATGAAGTCTCTATTTTACCTATACCGTGATGACTGGCTGTTTGGGATACCGTCCACTTCAGCCTTGTCGTGGTTGGAATTCCTAGTGTTTGCGTATTCCGTCGCACCTCAACGCAATTGGACGAGTGCAACACATATTCTTACGCTCATTCCATTGTTTATTGACTTGATTGATATTTGAATTGATTGATTGATTAATAATTGATTGATTGACAAGTAATTGACTTGATTGATATTTGAATTGATTGATTGACTGATTGATTAATAATTGATTGATTGAATTTGATTGATTATTGCATTGGTGACGTTCATGCACTTGTGACCTACCCAGTGCATGATCCGCCCGATTTGGGTCGTCACATTTGTTGTATTGATTGTTGATTGTGGGGCAGCCCTGTGGTAGCCCCAGCAAATTGATCACCGCGGCCAGAAGCGCCACATTAAACAAGCAAAATAACATCCATATTGTTTGTTTGATTTATAGGGAATCTGAAATAATACCACTTATACGAGCCTGGTCTCGGATAGGTGAGTTTATTTCAGTAACCCTATGTCCTTCCATTCCGGATATCTTAAGTCCTTACAGATATATAATTATATGTACCCTTAGTCCCAACCTATCAATCCGGAAAATTTAGGTCCATTTACATACACTAGTCTAATACTTAGTTGTTTCCTCCTCTTCCTTTCTCGATAAATCGATAAAACGGTAAGGTCATGGAAAATTTTGTGAAGTTGAATTGTTGCAATGTTTTAATTTTCCCCACCCACCCTCCTCTTGTTTTAGAACAAATACTGCTGTTCTTGTTATGTCATTGTAGCTGAAGACTTCCTGCTTGGCCTGTGTCTACAACATCCCATGTCGCAGTGATAATCGTGTGCTCCAATATTCCTCAATGGTGGCCTGCTTGGTCCAGCGTCTTCATCAACTTGTGTTGCATTAGTGAATTCTGTTTGATTGCGTATTCTTCAAAGACTGCCTGTTGGGTACAGCGTTCAAATCAACCAATGTCGCGGTGATGAGGTCTCTATTTTACCTATACCGTGATGATGCCTGTTTGGGATTCCGCATCAAACAATGTCGCAGTGATGAAGTCTCTGTTTTACCTATACCGTGATGACTACCTGTTTGGGATTCCGCAGCAACCAATGTCGCGGTGATGAAGTCTCTATTTTACCTATACCGTGATGACTGGCTGTTTGGGATACCGTCCACTTCAGCCTTGTCGTGGTTGGAATTCCTAGTGTTTGCGTATTCCGTCGCACCTCAACGCAATTGGACGAGTGCAACACATATTCTTACGCTCATTCCATTGTTTATTGACTTGATTGATATTTGAATTGATTGATTGATTAATAATTGATTGATTGACAAGTAATTGACTTGATTGATATTTGAATTGATTGATTGACTGATTGATTAATAATTGATTGATTGAATTTGATTGATTATTGCATTGGTGACGTTCATGCACTTGTGACCTACCCAGTGCATGATCCGCCCGATTTGGGTCGTCACATTTGTTGTATTGATTGTTGATTGTGGGGCAGCCCTGTGGTAGCCCCAGCATTGATCACCGCGGCCAGAAGCGCCACATTAAACAAGCAAAATAACATCCATATTGTTTGTTTGATTTATAGGGAATCTGAAATAATTTGCCGTAATACTCTATATTTGAGTCCCCTTTACTAACCCCCATTTTGTAAATTGTGTTTAACTTCTTTCGTCATTTATTTTAATAAATGACATATTTCACTTTGACATGATGCTTTTTGTTTTTGCATGCTTTAACAAAAAAAAAAAAACAAGCTCAGTCGTTTGGCGGGAGAACCTAAGAACATAAAATAATCAAAATATTGATATTTGATATTTCACAATACATTCATCTATATAAAATAAAACATTAGCATGGAATTTTATCAATAAAAAAAACTACTTCAGTAACAAACAATCATCATAACAAATCGCTTACTGCATACAGGGAAAGTTTTGCCCCCGTTTTATTTTCGCCCTTTTCGCCCTATTATTTTTTTGGACGAATTTAAAACGGGGCGAATATAAATTACACAGCACAATTTCTTAAACAGAACTATGACTGGGCGAATTTAAAACGGGGCAAAATTGTTTGCAAGTGCAAAAAGGAAAAAAAAAAAAGGGGGCGAAAATATCCCTTTATACAGAATCTAAATAACATTTTTATGCTTTGTTTTCAAAGCCAAATTTATATTAATAATGACAAATAATCAAATAATAAAAAAAACTACGGTAAGGAATTTAAAACAAAACAACTTATTGTGCATTGAAGACCTTTTATTAACTTAAAATTTTCCCTTCAAGAGAGTAATTCAACGACCCACTTCTCATCCTTGTGGCCTCTGGGTACTTCTGAATGAAGGATATGGAGATAACGAAAAGTATTCAGTCTCAAAGCCCATAAAACAATACAAAATAAGAGCAGTGCAAACACGGACCCCCGAAACATCAGAGGTGGGATTAGGTGCCATGGTGGAGTGAGCATCCCCTGCCGACCGGTCACACCCGCCATGTGCTCCTTGTCATGATCAGGAAATAACGTCGTCAATTCAGTGTATAAATAATGGACTAACAATTGGTATAAAAAACGTCAGTCAGCATTTGACTCAATGATAAATTGTATTTGCTAACAAGGTAATTGTGTCGACCATAGAACTTACGAAATGATGACTTTAAACGAGACTGCTGATATTTTTGTTTCATCAACTTGCTTGACAATAATCCGTCGTCAATTCAGTGTATAAATAATGGACTAACAATTGGTATGAAAAACGTCAGTCAGCATTTGAATTAATGATAAATTGTATTTGCTAACAAGGTTATTGTGTCGACCATAGAACTTACGAAATGATGACTTTTAAACGAGACTGCTGATAATTTTGTTTCATCAACTTGCTTGTCAATAATTTACCTCGTTATAGAAATTGTTCATACGTAGAGCATGCTCATTTTCACTTATATGGAGACGTCAGCGTATGCCGGTGAAGGGCTTCAAATTTTGACCTTTACTCGGCACTCAGGGCCATTGAGCAGTGAGGGATCTTTATCTTGCCAACGCCTGCCGCTGACACGGGGTCTCGGTTTTTAAGGTCTCATCCGAAGGACCTGCAACTTTCATTTCAAAGTGCCGAGCGCATATCGAAGGAACAGTAGCTACCCATTTTAACGACCAGGTCGGTCGCGGCCGAGATGCGAACTCACGACCTCCCTATCACGGAGCGAGCGCTCTACCGACTGAGCTACCGTGAACGGTAACTGAGATATATCTACTCCGTATGCAGGTGATGATCGTGTATTGCTGCATAAGTAAAAGAAGTTGACGATAGAAAAGTTAAAGTCATCACGTTTATTATAAAGCTTGGTTGTTAGACTACCATTAGTGTCTTTTTCAAGTAAAATATCCAAGTATGAACCAGAAGTGTCGGACTCCTTGGTATCTTTTATCTCAAGCTCACCAGGATATATCGTATCGACGTAGGAATGGAAATTACAATTATTAATTGACAATACGTCGTCGATATATCTAAATGTCGAGTTGAAGGCCACAGCAAGTGTTTTCTTCTTTTCACGCATAAGATTTTGCATAAATTCTGCTTATATGAATATAAAAATAAGTCTGCTAATAACGGAGCGCAATTTGTACCCATGGGAATTCCAATAGATTGTTGGAATACCTGGTCTCCAAAAACCACATAGATATTGTCAATCAGAAACTCAAGCATCCTCTTGATGTCAACTTCAGATAACTTATGTGTGCAATCAGAATCTGTTTTAACAAAATAATTTTGCAAATGACCAATGACGAGGGAAGTAAATTTACGGGTTCCATTTTTATTGAAGAAGCAGCTGTCTGTAGAAATACTGTAGAAATACTTGATATATGTATTAGACAGATATTTCTTTATTAACAAAAACTTACAAGTAACAAGACTCTTTGGATAATGCGATACACATGTTATAAAAGATAAAGTAATAGATAAAACTTAACAATTACAGTTTGACCAATGAAATTTGTACTTTTTAGTCCAAATATCGTCTGTTAATTTTCAAAATTCTACTTAAAAATTATCGTACCATTACAAAAATCTGAAAAATAGAAATTGTTAACTATTGATTACTTACTTGTATATATTGCTTGAAGTCAAAATTATATGAGACCATAAGCAAATTCTTGGAAAATGCTGACCAAAATAAAACTTATTGATATTTTAGAATTTTGAAATTGCATTTCATCCATTAAATTGAAAAAATACATGAGCTACCCTTACAAAACATAATAAATATATAAGTAATGGTAGTAAAAAACTTAAATAGCATTATTAAAATTTTTTTTCTTTTTTATAAAAAATCAAATAAAAATCATTCCATTTCTTCTGCGTTACCTACACTGTTCGTGAGTATTTTTGACAAATCGAAAATTATTCTGATTAAACCTTTTCACGTGGTTATTTTGTGGTAATTTTGTCTAATGGCATTTAAAACATTTTGTAAACGGTATTGTGCTATTTAAATGTCAGTAAATTTATGATGCCAGAACACTTAAGAACACGTCATCCTGAATGTCTTGAAGTCCTTCAAAACAGTGATAGAAAAGCTCTTTAAAAAGTCTTGTGGTTGCTTTGATTTGAAATTGATATCAAGACAGGTCCGGGAGATCAATGAATCTCTGAATGTGAGAACATATCCTAAAAATCCTGGTTGATTTCTTTTGATAATGGGATCCTGTATTCTGAAAATTGTATGTCCCCAAACCTTTTTTTTCGTTTTTGCATTTCCACAGCTTGTAGTCTTTTTTCTGCTATGGTATACCGATTTTGAGGATCAATTTCCAAGAATTTCAAAGAAATATTTTCGTCCACAGTGTATTTGTACCCGATATTTCCGTTCTCGTTTACTTCTTTAAATGTCTTTCCGTTAAGAAGATCAAAGTCTACATGGGCACAAAACTCTATTGCGGTGTTTAGTAACTTCTCCATGTCATATTTTTCGGCTGCTATGATGTAATCCAGAAGTGACGTCACTGTCAAACTCGTTCCTGGTTTACACATGCGTATCATAAACGTCTCACAATCAGCATCAAGAGGGGACTGGTATTAATGTGCCAATGGTAGTACTTGTAGTACATTGTGCTCTGCAAATATACTTATAATCAGAAAAGGGTATTTGAAGGATAAGTCCTCTTATATTTATAATATTAAAACCGAAAAGAAGCATTTCCATTGGGGAGGCGTTGGGGGGGGGGTACAAAAAACAAAAAGGTAGAACTTTACCATTCAAAACTGTAATAAAAAGATCTATCATATTATGACAAATACTGACAAAGAAAAAAAATACAAAATTCACATCATCTGTTGGACTATCAGATTTATTAATGGACTTTTGCTAGAAGCTCAGAATTTAACAGTAATGTTAACGATTTAATTTTAACATTGAAACCTGTGTCATGTACGGAGGTAACAGAATCTATGATATATACACATGTATAAGAAAACCCGGCAACTTCTTCGCTAGCCAAGGATTTATGAAACACTACTCTCCTCATAAACCCTTTGCATACGGTGTTTAGAAAAGGATTTTTTCTCAAGTTGTGATTGGAGTGGATCGACCAATCAGCAATTGTTTTTTATAAATGACGATATCTGCGTTCGGTGTATATTTTGAATCTTTACTCTCGGGATTGAAAAATGCAAGTAAACTACGATCACATGCTGTTCTATGAATATATACTAGTATGGCGTCATCCAAAATCTAAAGATATGTTCAAAATATGAAGTAGAATCTTTATTGAAAATGTAGATTTATACATTAAATAACAAATTAAAATGGATAACTTCTTGTCAATTGGATATTAAACCGCCTCTTATTGAAATTGTTAGTCTAAAGTACTTTCTTTAAACTTTCCAAACAACATGGCTCTAAATACGGGTGAATGCTCGGAAAGGACAGCTTTGTCTAGATGAATTTTTTAATCTTCTACAAGTAGTGTCACGTCCGTTTCCGGAAAGTCAGGAATCAAGGACGGGTTGTCATTACTTTTATCGTCAGTGTTGTTATGTCACTCCAATTTTGAAGAGGAGAACATATTTTATTATTTTCCTAGATGAGAATGTCTATTTTTATTCAGCTGAGATTTTTTTCCCTAAAACTCTAATTAACTTAACATTCAAGCATGCATTTTTGTTTGTCGTATTCACAATTGAATTGATACTGTAAATTCGTAAATATACATTGTACGCGTGGAATTAATTATCGCGAAATTTCGCGAGAAGCACCACATGTGAAATTAAATTACTCGCCTTTATTTTTATGCTAAAATGTATGTAAAAACTCTTGATCAACCGTCCATTCGCTAATTCTTATTCTCGCGATTTGCTCATGAAGGGCCCTTTCGCGATAAAAGTTCTCGCGAAAAATAAGGAATCTACAGTACTGTAAATATTAAACAAGAGGCCCAGGGGCCACATCGCTCTCCTGAGCAATTGGCTAGGAAAAAGCACATATCAGATCAGAACTGAAAGTTTACTGAGAGCGAGGGGGAGGGGGCTTGAATTTTAAATCCCCAGGGGATCATGATTTGAACAAACTAGAATCTAAACTACCTGAGGATTATTCCCTATAAATATCGCTAAGCATGGCTTTGAAGTACTTGAAAAGAAGATTTTAAAAGGTTTCCGTATATTCCTATGTAAAACTTTGATCGGCCATTTGGCCCCACCCTACCCCCGGGGGATCATGATTTGAACAAACTTGAATCTACACTACCTGAGGATGATTCCACATAAGTTTCATCTTTCATGGCCCGGTGGTTCTTGAAAAGAAAATTTTTAAAAGATTTTTCCTATATATTCCTATGTAAAACTTTGATCAGCCATTTTGGCCCCACCCTACCCCCGGGGGGTCATGATTTGAACAAACTTGAATCTACAATACCTGAGGATGATTCCACAGGAGTTTCATCTTTCCTGGCCCAGTGGTTCTTGAGAAGAAGATTTTTTAAAGATTTTTTCCTATATATATTCCAAGGTTAAAGTTTGATCGGCCATTTTAGCCCCACCCTACCCCCGGGGGTCATGATTTAAATAAACTTGAATCTACACTACCTGAGGATGATTCCATATGAGTTTCATTTTTCCTGGCCCAGTGGTTCTTGAGAAGAAAATTTTTAAAAGATTTTTCCTATATATTCCTATGTAAAACTTTGATCGGCCATTTTGGCCCCACCCTACCCCCAGGGGTAATGATTTGAACAAATTTGAATCTACACTACCTGAGAATAATTCCACATAAGTTTCATCTTTTATGGCCCAGTGGTTCTTGAGAAGAAGATTTTTTAAAAATGCCATTAATTTTTCTCTAATTCATAATTATCTCCCCTTTGAAAAGGGGATGGCCCTTCATTTGAACAAATTCGAATCCCCTTTACCCAAGGATACTTTGTAGCATGTTTGGTTGAAATTGGCCCAGTGGTTCTTGAGAAGAAGATGAAAATGTGAAAAGTTTACAACGACGACGACGACGACAACGGCGATAACGACAGACAACGGACAAATTTTGATCAGAAAAGCTCACTTGAGCCTTTGGTTCAGGTGAGCTAAAATGCTCTAATAAAAGGACATGTTATCACTTTTTTTCTCAAAAGAAATGCTCATTCTCATAGGAAGGGCTCTCATTTCTTAGAGAATCCTAGAGGTTCGGAATTCCCAATTTAATTGCAACCATTTCAACATTAATCAAGTTCCTACCACTTTAGATTAGAGCATGACCAGTTTGCAATGTACTTTGATCTCATAAACATGTTTTAAAGTAACAGTTTTATATTATCTTTAGTCCTATTTTAAAAGTTTTCATTTAATTTAAAGAATATTTACAAGTAAAATCAAAAGGACTTATTTCCTGTAATATTAAATTAATATTATCGCATATAATGATTTTTAAAAAGTCTGAAAGATATCAGTTTCTATCAAAAAAATTATTTTGATTGATACATATAGGATTTACAAAGTAAAACCATGACACAACGAAGATGTAATTTTAGGTCTTTTGAATGTGAAGTTATAAATCCCGACATATCATTTTACATCTTTAAAGTAGAAAAGCTATTCATCGAGGGTAATCCACATTCCTTTCTTTCATAATTGTTCAAGTATCTTAATTTTATACTTACACAGCAAAATGGTCGCAAAAATGTGATTAAATACCTTATTCAATCAATTTACCTTAAAACGTAATGATAATAAATACAGTTGTCCTGTGGAGAATTAATCCTTTCCCTTTGTGTGGTTTCTTTTCGAGCATCCGGGTTATAAAATAAAAGAAACCAATACATTTCAACTTTTAATTGTAAAACCCGGGACAATCTCAAGCAAAATTAAAGCAGTGTGAAAAAGGTGAAAAAAAGAAAAACAGCGTGCACACTTTATCACTATGGCCTTTTGATTAACTTCTTCCGGAAAAGAACGTTTAGTCTTTTTTTTTTCATTAGGAATTAGTGACTTAATTCGGCGAAAAGTGAATGTGACATTAACTCCAAAAATGTGTTAAAAAGTAACACGGTCCTTCAAAGAAGAACTTAATGTCAAAATTTAAACGTTCTTTTAAATTAATACAGTTTCTTAAATAAATTAATATTATGATACATGTAATCTGTAATGCTAACATAAATTCAATCACGCAAACAATGAAGCATATTCAATGATCTGTATCAATTTAAAAGAAAGTAGAATAAAATTACAAGTATAAACGATAAAGTGTAATGACAAAATGAAGAATGATACAAGTTCAAAGTGAAATGTAACTAGTGCTAATTGTAACGGGAACCGTTACAGATGTTCCCCAAACGCTCCCCAACTCCCTTCTCGTGCCATTTTCTCTCCTGTAAGTTTCATAAAAGAAGGCAAAATCCATGCATTTAAGACGTAAACAAAGTTTTCCCAAAAGTATACCAAGTATTTCAAATTTAAGCAATGCAGGCATGAGCGTAATGACGATATCATCTTGTCTACACGTTTTACTCATTGCACGTGCACGCACGTGCATGATGACCATACCTTCTTGTGGGTGTTCATTATATCTGTCTATGTTCTTAATCCCATCCTGTTTGATTGAAAAATAAGGGAGTTATAGCCATTTAAAGTTTAAGCCAATCAGATTGCAACGCACGTGCATGTGCGTGTTTTCATGACAATTATTATATATCATATTGTAGGACAACTCAAAGTATGCCTTTGTTTTAAATTTCAAAGCATTTTGTAAAAAAACAGAAAAGATATTAAGATTTTTGTTTCAGCCAATCAGATCAAAGCACACGTGCACACATGTGAATGGTGACCATACCATCTTGTAGGAGTTCTTTATGTCTATCTATGTTATAAATCTCATGCCGTTTGGTTGAAAACCAAGTGAGTTATAGTCATTTAAAGTTTCAGCCAATCAGATTGCAGCGCACGTGCATGCGCGTGATTTGATGAAAAATTTTGTATATCATATTGTAGTACATCTTAATGCATGCCTATGTTATAAATTTCAAAGCATTTCATCATAAAACAAAAAAGATATTAAGATTTCTGTTTCAGCCAATCAGAGCAAAGCGCACGTGCATGCGCGTGAGTTCATGAAAATTTAACCATGTCATCTTATCTACACATCTCATATATCATTATATAATGAGTTTCAAAACATTTTATCAAAAAATATAAAAGTTACAACCATAATAAATATATCAGTCATTTTACTCATTGCACGCGCCCGCACGTGCATGCGATTGCGCGCAAAATGACCTTCGTTCGGCACATCTACACAACATGCCTACTAACCCTAAAAAGGTTTTAACTTAGTTTGGTGAACAGTTTCTGAGAACACTTCCGGACAAAAAAAGTCCGGAGAAGAAATAAGAAGAAAAAAGAATAATAATAATAATAATAATAATAAGAAACAGAGTAAAAACAATATGTTCCCCAACTTCGTTTGGGGAACATAATAAAGACGAATATCAATAAAGTGACATATAGTTACAATAATAACAAAGAATGAAGAAGTAGGTAGAATAAGAGTAAAAGCAAGATACATGGAGTGGTAATTCCATTCCATACAAAACCAGCACTAATTTGGATTCAAAGCTTACATGGAAGCCACAAAAGGGCGCAGAAGTAAGACATTTTTTCCTTATTTTCTTAATTTTGATTTTCATCATATTTGAGATACATTTTTTTTTGGAAAACATAAAACACAATAAGCTTGCCTCTCTGAGATCTTTACAAATAAACTGCATCTTATACTAGTACATAAAATTGGTAGATTGGCAATCTTACGCTCTGTTTTCTAAAACAATGTATGCTGTAATATTGATGAAAATTTACATAAAAAAATGATTCGAAAATTAATCTACAATCCTTGTACTTAGTGTTTTCTGACCTTCTCTAACATCTGAACATTTCATACTTTGGAAGCAATTCTCATTTTGTGATAGGGATATCAACAGGTTTATATTGATAAACTGTTGCGTCATTCTAAAAGACACCTAACATCAGGGGCCAAAAAGGGGTTCTAGCCTATCTTATCTTTTGCAAATGTCCATTATATAACATGTACAACCAAACTGTCAATGGATTTTTGATTACATTTATCCCATCATTACAAGGGGCACACGTCCCGGACGATATGACTTGTCGGCAAGGGATACTCACTCGTCCATCACAACTGATTCCACCTTTGATGTTGTAGAGGTCCGTGTTTGTTCTACTCCTTTGTATTGCATGAATGAACTTTGGGGCTAAAGGCAGCTCTGAACACTGTACTAAAGAGTTCTATGGGAGTATTATCCTAGAAGTCTACATCCCAAAATGCAAAATTTATGCAATTGTGACCTGCAGTCTCGTTTAAAGTCATCATTTCCTACATTCTATCATAGAAACAATGACTATGTCAGCAAATAAAATTTATCATTAAGTCAAATCCTGACTGACGTTTTTCATACTAATTGTTAGTTCATTATTTATACATTGAATCGACAGCGGATTTTTCCGTTATTTCTCAATCATGACACAAGGAGCACAGGGCGGATGTGACCAGTCAGCAGGGGATGCTCACTCTTCCATGGCACCTGACCCCACCTTGATGTGTCGGAGGTCCGTATTTCCTCTGCTCCTATTTTGAATTGTTTTATGGACTTTGATATTGAATACTGTTCGTTATATCCATATCCTTCTCATCTGATAGTTCTTGCAGTAACTTGGAAATAGACCTATCCCAAAAATTCAAACTAGTCACCCATCAAGATAATTTAATTCAAATCCAGCATCTGAAGCGAGTTTGAGTGTTCATCCATTGATGCATCATCTTTGCAAGTTTGGTTGATAAAGGCCTTATAGTTTCTTAGTGATAGACCTGCATCCATAACTTTGACCTTGTTCATTATCTGAAAAATGTATGTCAGATCTAGCATCTTAATAATATTTATATAGTACGTATCCTTTGCATCATCCATGAAAGTTTGGTCATCATAGGCCTCATATTAAATTTGAAATGAAACCTGCACCAAAAACATTAACGTGTTCACTCATCCGGAAAATGTAGGTCAGATTTGACAAGTCTGGTTGTACGCATCCTTAGATGTACATGTATCACCTATGCATGTTTGGTCATCATAGGTCTCATATGTACTTAGAAATGTGACATGCACCAAAAACATTAACCTGTTCATTCATCCGAAAAATGTAGGTCAGATTCATCGCCAAAAGTAAGCTTGGCTGCATACATCCTTGGATGCATAATCCATGCACGTTTAGTCATCATAGGGCTAATAGTCACTAGGAAATAAGACCTACGCCAAAAACTGCACCAAAAATGTTAACCTGCTCCAAAAGCATTAACCTGCCCGAGTGGTCATTCCTTTGCTAAAAATACAGCATCTGAAACCTAGAAAAAAAGAAACACACTAGAAGCATTTTCAATGCATGTCTGATCAATATAGAGCATGGAAGTTTTTAAAAAAGAAAGTTGCTTACAAAAAAAAACCTTAACCTGGAATGCTGACACAACTTTGTTGAGGTGAGATAAAATGGTTATGCTAATTAAAAGAGCCATAAATTGATGTAAGGTCATCTTTAAAAAAAAATGATTGCTCTCTTCGGACTCAAGGTTAATGTATTGAGAGGGTAGCTAGGTGGAAATATTTTTTCTAGTAGCTAGATTTCAAGATTTGTTGATGGTATAAGAGAGATAAAAAGAAAAATTGAAATATTATGTCCTGAAATGTTAAAAAAAAGTTGATTCGGTCCATTTGAAAGTCATTTGGTCAGGAGAGGCCAACCAAACAATTTAAAGATGGCCTCATGCAAAGTGATACAGATCTTCAACTTTAATATTTTCAAGGTCAAATTCAAACGAAATATGATGTAATATGATGAACTCATCAAGGCCAACAGGTGTTCTAAGTTATGAATTGAGGTTTGTAGATTTGATACAGAAATTAATACAAGGTAAACTAATTAACAAAACATTTTTAGATATATTGTGCTGACAACTTTTATTTTTGACTCGATTCTTTTGATAACATAAGACTGAAATCTTCAATAAAAGGATCATTGTTGTTTTTCCAACTTTTATTCATTTCCAGAAATTTGATCCTTTTTTCTGCAATTGCATGCTGTTTTTCACGAACTATAGTCTTGAATTTTGCGGAAATACTTTTGTGTACTGTATGCTTGAATTTGTCTGCTCTTTACATGATTAAAAACTGGTGTTAATGTCTTTCCATGTAAAACACCATAGTCTACAAAGGCACAAAACTCTATTGCAACATCCAGTAATGCCTTCAAGTCATATTTTTCGGCTGCTTTGATGTAATCCAGTAGTGACGTCGCTGTCAGACTTGTTCCAGGTCTACACATGTCTGTCATTAACTTCTCACAATCGGCAAAAAAAGGGGGACTGGCATTTGTGGGCCAAAGGAAGTATTTGTAGTTAATTTCTTACACAAATGTAACAATAAAAAACGAATTCATTTTTTTATCTATTTGATTAAAACAATGTATGTAAATTTGGAAGACTTGTTACAGTAATAACCATGGTTCTATTAGCTGATCAAACTTTAAGCAACATAATTTTAAGACCTTATGTCCTTCTGTTCAAAATTGCATTTAAAAATTGTTAAAAACACAATATTGATTGCCAATTATTAAAGCGTGTTTCAAACAATCCTTCTAAAAAGATTTTAGGCTGTCTCTAATGCAATTGTCAGTCTTGCTTTTATGATCTATTGTGGAATACCGATCTCGGGGTATTTTCATTGTATTTAAATGTAAGCTTGTCAGGTTACAAAATATGAAACAGTTTCAAAGTATTGAATCATGAGCTCAGCGTGTTTCCAACAATCCTCCAAAAGAGATTTAAGTCTTTCGTTACTGCAATTGTAATTCTACCTGTCATTCTACTTGTCATGGTGGAATACTGATCCCGATGTAGTTTCATAGTATAAACGTAAATATAAGTTTGTGTGGTAACTGTATATCTTATAGTTTCAAAGTACAGAGACAAGATTTCATAAATATGTATAAAAGCTAATTATCAAAATCCTGTTTTTTAAAATTCAAAAGTCAAAATAAACCACAAGGGCAGTATTTGCAAAATAGAACAAAGGTCAAGGTCACGTGGATTGCAATGTTGGTATTTTTCAATTATATTTTCTAACAAACAGTACACATGCTATATAGCATAGACTTACCCCTGAAATGTCAAAAATATGCTGTATTTCGGCTTTATGATCTATTTTGAAAAGTACGTCAAGGGACAAGTTCAATGGTCACGAGGTCAGTTACCATGGTAATTTGTAAAAGTGCCAAGCAAATTTGTGCAAAATATCATATCCATATTTCTTACAGATCTCAGTATAGGGTGTGACAGACGGACGGACAGACAAACGCCGGATAAAGATATCCATAAGTGTCGCTCTGCTCTAAGGCGACATAGTAAAGTGCGGACAAAACTGGACCAAAACGATAATGAAACATGACAAGTTCATCACGAAATGTTACAGATTTATTCATTTACAACAATGTAGGTGTATTTTTTATCATAGTATCAATGAACCTGAAAATACTTTCCACATTATGAAATGTTGGATTGATGTTTACATGAGTAAATTATATCAATTCATTGATGAACTCACTCATGGTCCTTTATTGTTTTGATCCAGAGATATTTCAGAGTAGCTAAAGTTCGTTCATATCATTTTCTCTTAATTTTTGCCATTCCCATTTAACCCTAAAACGTTAATATAATCATGATGACACCAAAAAGGTATGATTTTTTGTAAGTTATAATAATTTGATTTCGTGATCTATATCAGTTTTTATATTATCGCATTTCTTTCTATAATTCATCTCAAGAACCTGGAGTCTTTTTTCTGCTATTAAATGCCGGGTTTTAAGATCTAATTCTAAAAACTTTGAAGAAATTTCCTTTGTCTCATCTGCATCATAGAAAAACGTTGTTTGGCTGTCGATGCTAATTATGGAAGTTGGTACACTAAAAGGCAAAGAACATGTGTTTCTTCTAAATGTTTTCCCATTGAGAATATCAAAATCTATGTGGGCACAAAATTTCACTGCCGAATCTAGAAAATTCTGCAGATCATATTTTTCGGCTGCTATGATGTAATCCAGTAGTGACGTCACTGTCAGGCCAGTTCCAGGTCTACACAAGTCTGCCATAAACTTCTCACAATCATCTACAACGGGAGACTGGTATTCGTGTGCCAAGGGTAATATCTGTAATACATTGTGTTCTGAAAGAAAACATTAATACATGTAAAGCTTAAAATTTTTCAATGAAATGGTCGTCTACAATCTAAATTTTATTATTTTTGGGTAATTAGCAAGGTAATTAGCTATTTATCAGAATGTTGAAAACTGTGAGTATTTTTTGGATTCGTAGACGTTGCTGCAAGAGTTCATTAAACTCGAATTTCAGTTTGACAAAATATATGTAGGCCACACTATATGGCATTACAAAAAGGGGTATAGGACAATCATTTATCTGTACAATTCAGTAAAAAAAATATACACCAAAATCATTTTACCTGTTTTTGGTTGCCTCATATTTGGATAAAAGCATCTCAGAAACTCAACAACATCTTTAGCCTTTTTGTTGTCTAGAGTTATCTCCCTTGAAGTGCTTTCTTTGAAGTTACCAGAAAACATGGCATTAAAAACCAGTGAATGGTGGGAAAGGACAGCTTTGTTGACATGAATTTTCTTATCTTCTACAACTAAAGTTACATCTGTTTGTGGAAAACCAATATCGTCGAGGTAATCCACACTTCCTGCACATGAATCAGTCATTTCATACGCTGTATCTAAGATTAGATAAAGTTTAAAAAAAAAAATATTTATTCTTGCATTTAAAAAAAGAAAAGACATGATAAGACTGAAGGCCATTCGTTTTTGTTCCATTATTGAAAACTAAAGGTTCGAGGTGTTAAACACAAAGTTGGTGGATTGGATTGATGTGATAATATCAAGGCTATGATGGCTGTACTCATTAAGCATTACAAGGATACATACGTATGATTTTGGAATTGCAACTTGCAAATATATAAAAGATGTATGTATAGGAAGTTCTAAATAAGTAAACATAATCATCTCAAGACATCCTTGATAAAAGCTAAATTCATGTCCGGAGTGACATATTTGAACGCACTAGCTATAGTCTGAAAAATCTGACGTTTACATGGCTTTTTTACGATTTTTGATATTTTACATGCCAGGAAAACGTCAGAACCGGCGCCATTACGAAAACTGGAAATTTCGCCGTCTTCAACTGGAGTTGATTCTCCATACTTGTGAACCGAACTAAATGCCGAAATCAAAATTTATCAAAAGCACAATGCCTCTAGTACTCACCAATATCGATGAAAAGAAAATATCACTCCACATTTCGTAACAGGACATGCTAGATCTTAAAATGCACGAAATGAAGACAAATCTCGACAGCGTGATAAAACCTTTTCCATCGGATTATTTATTTCATAAATGAATCATCAAACTATATTGGTAAGTTCTTTAGGTATTGTACTACTGATAACTTTTAACTTTGAAACTTAATTCAGTTCGCAAGTATCTAAAATCAACTCGAGAATGCCACCTCCGGTTACAAGCGGCGATTCCTCGGTTTACGTAATGGCGCCGGTTCTGACGTTTTCCTGGCATGTAAAATATCAAAATCGTAGAAAAGCCAGGAAAACGTCAGATTTTTCGGACTATAGCTATAGTATGTAATTGAAGGATAACTTGAATTGTGCAAGTGACTGGGAATGCTGTTCTGTTTAAATGAATTAACCTTACAGCTAATATTCACCATCAGTTCATATAAACTTCTTCCTGT
Source organism: Saccostrea glomerata (assembly GCA_003671525.1). Taxonomy (NCBI): domain Eukaryota; kingdom Metazoa; phylum Mollusca; class Bivalvia; order Ostreida; family Ostreidae; genus Saccostrea; species Saccostrea glomerata. The sequence continues at coordinate 45,863 of PRKT01001380.1, read as the reverse complement.
TTGTTTAGTTTCTTTTTAAGCATCTGGGTTATTAGATTTTTTCATTATAAAATTTATACACTTTTTTTTTTGCTATGGAAGAATGTTCGAGTACTTTTGAAAAGCAAAAACATATTCATTAGTTTAAAAAATTGATCACAATAATAGAATGAAAAGAAGCATCTAAAACTCTTCACTACTATTGTAAAATGCGTGCACTTCCGGGTCCAGAGTTTTGACCAAAGAATTGGACAATAATAAAATAATGATATCATGAATACTCTTACATTTTTATTTGCTTGATGAACTTAAAGTTCCTTAATGTATCCCTATTTTTGCCAAGGGAACGATATGGTCCCAACTAGCTGGTTTACAAATATGCACTTTCTCAAAACTAAAATACCAACAATTCTAAACAGCTGAGATTTGTATCAAGTGTCAGGTAAGAAATTAATAAATTTTACTTTTTAACTTTCTTTTTTATGAAAAACCTAGATTTATATATAATATTAGCATAATAATCAAAAAATATATAAAAGGACCTCACCTAAAGCTCAAAGCCGAAGTTACATCAAACGAAAGTACATTTCTTTTCAGCAAGAGGCTTATGAACTATGACGGACACCCTAAAACATGTAGCGTGCTTTTCTCACCTAGACCTCGGGATCTTGTTTCATGTGACGTGTAACAATTATATATAGACAAATTGCTGTCCTTTAAAAAAGGACTGCAAAACGTGGACCATATGCATGTGTTTCTAACCGAAATTCAGTTTAAGAGAATATCTAGGTGTATTGAATATCCATGTAGGTTTGTTCACATTCACATTTTCTACAATGATCTGCCTACTTATGACTGATTGTAATCTCAAAGCTTTGCTAAATTTGATCTCCGAGTAGCCTTTAGTTTTGTCAGTTTAAAAAATCGGGCTATTTTGGTACTTTTAACCCATAATGGCTGGGACTTAAAACCTGTTTTGGTTTAAACGTAAGAAATCTATCATGGGAAAAAAGATCTGATTGTTCACGTGTTGCACAGCTCTGTAGTACGCAGATATTTTTGTTTTTGTCGTAGACCCCCCTCTTCCATTTGTTTCTACATACCTCTATCAAACGGTATTTGGATTGCTGAAATATCAAATTATTTTGCGAGCCTTGAAGCACAAAACTAATGCCGGTAAAAAGCTTTTTTTATCTCTTAAAAGCTAGAACTAGTCTTTGAATGACGTTTTTATTCAAGTCGTTGAGTCACATGTATCTACTTGACTGTGTATATACACAAGTTCTTCCTACTTTTTAAAATGTTTGTACAAGTGCCACAGAATCAATGTTTAGTTTGTATAAGAGAATATACATAAGTACAATGTATATGTACAAGAGAGAAATTCGATCGGATTCGCCAATTAATACATGTATAGAAATACGGTATGCGGATTTGAAAGCGTGATTTGCATACGAAGGGCATATTCTAATTTGAATAGGTCGAATAATTCTACGGGCAAGTTGCCTAAGGTGCGAACTCTTTGGCAATTTTGCACATGCGTAGCCTGCCGTTTGCCCATGGCATCCGGTTTAACCTCGCTTATATATTTACTGCGTGGACCTCAGGGTCCACGCAATTACGACTTTCAGGATCACAATGATGCAGCAGTTTGGGTGTAAATGTGTGTTCTTTTTTTTTACTTCTTTTACGAGTACAAAGTACGGATGACTGTTTTTTTTTATCTATCCTACGATTAAAACATACGAGGGTTGTTCGAAAAGTTCGTGGACAACTGTCATATCTTTTTTATTTGACGTCATATGTTATCCAACTTTGGTAGAGATATTGTAACAATAAATCCAATTGATATGTATTAATTTTGACAAAATATTACGATTGATTTAAAACTTATCCAGATTTTAAAAATGCAAAAATCTGATCACGGAGCAGGTTAAAATTTAGTCAGTTACAGAGAATACAGTAAATAATGTCTATAGTCATATTCTCTGTAACATGGAGGAAAATCGAGAAACAACCTAGAAATTCAAATTAAGAATTGTTACATCGTTTTGTGTACCAAATTATGGTTTTATATTTTGCTTTCTTGAAAAGAAATCAACTTGAGAAGATAAGTAGTCCTTATTGAAAACGACAAAAACGATGACGTATCAGAACGTCAAGGAGTAGCAGATACCGAAGCAATTTTGTGTTTTTCTCAGGAAAGATCCTGAGTAAACTCTAAAAATGTTGAAGGAATCAAGAAAACATGTCACAAGCGAGTTGTGCATGTGTGTACAAATAGTACGGGCAATATTTGAGTGACAGAGACTCTGTATCGGATGAAGATGATCTTTGGAGAAACGGTTTTACTGTAAACATCTGAACAAAACTTTAAAATTTGAAACGTAAATGAAAGGCAAAAGCGCTTCAGAGTTGCTTATCCTGTGAAAGAGTTAAGTACTAAAAGAAATAAAAAACCTTTACAAAGGAAAGAGATCAATTCTTAAAAAATTAATGTCAACTATTAGAAAAGAATTTAATAAATGGGCATTTGAATATCCTGTGTGAAATGTATAGGTATAGTATCTATTATAAATTCTCGACACTATGTATTGATGTTCAGTGACGTTAAGTGTGCTCCGCGGGTGCAAAACATGTTGATTTTAAAATGAAGTAAATTTATTTGTGTTAAATCGAATGAAATGAAACTTCACACATCAACAAAACAAATATTTTTACATATTATAAAGTGCTTGTTTTAAATTTTCAGTGAGTAATATAACGAAGATGGACATCGTCCACGAACTTTTCGAACAACCCTCGTATATCCTGTATTCACCTAAATGACGTTGAATTTTCTGTTTACTGTTATCCAACTTTTATTTGCTTGCGAAAAATATCTGCAAGTTTCGCGGTCTTATTATACCAATATGCACTACTATGAGTATCAGTTGGAATAACACTTTTAGAATTAAATCTCAGTTCTAAAATACAATCAAAATAGTGAGCCTTACAAGATAGATATTGCTGTTTCCTGCTTTGTCATCAGGGACCAGTGCAAAATGATAGTATACGTCTATTAATCTAATTCTATGTGCACTTCTGAATTATTGAACAAAGAAGGATAGAATATAGTTTTCATAATTCATATTGCACCTCGACGCTTAATATTGGATTTTAACATACTAACATACATCTCATACATTTTATTCACTCTGAAAAAGTGCCAAGCTTTTCTTTTTCATATCTGGCCCATCGCCTGACGTAATGGTAATCTTTGAAATTTTCAAATCGCAAGATCAAATTATGACTAGGACGATTTTCTCCCTAGTTTTAACTTTCAGTAGGGCGTGACATTCTCGGCGCTACGTAATTGCAAATACTAGTAGATTCTCATTGGTTAAGAAATTAATAACATCAGGAACTAAAAATTTTTGTTGACAACGATGAGACGACTTATGCCCCACCTCTGTGCCGTGAGAGAACTTTTAAGTGGCTATTTATTACACCAGTTGACATTCGGCCGCATTTCTATCAATTGTATATTTCAACAGTGAAGGAAAGCTGTGTAAATTTCAGAAGCTTATTAGGTAACGTCGAGAATGCCACGCCTTACTGAAAGTCCAAACTAAGCGTGTAATGGTCCTATTAGTAGTATAGTTTCATTTCAACGTCACTAAGAGTGAGATTTACCCAGGTATATCACATATTCATACAGTAAAATAAATAATTGATTAAAAAAAATAATAAAATCCCACCAGTAGAGAAAAATATATGTGTACTAGTACAATGTATATTTCGAAAAACCATGTCATGCTGCAAACAGACATGAAAGCTGAGTGTAGGACACATTTCATACTAATAGTTATACCATTATTTACAAACTGTTATATCCAATCATAATAAGGGGCACATGGTGGGTGTGACCGGTCGGCAGAGAATACACACTCGTCCATCATACCTGATCCAACTACTGATGTGTTTGAGGTTAGTGATTTTTCTGCTCCTGATTTGTATTGTTTGTTCTGTTCCTCCTTTGTATTATTTGTTCTGCTCCTGTTTTGTATTATTTGTTCTGCTCCTGATTTGTATTATCTGTTCTGTTCCTGATTTGTATTATTTGTTCTGCTCCTGTTTTGTATTGTTTGTTCTGTTCCTGATTTGTATTATTTATTCTGCTCCTGATTTGTATTGTTTGTTCTGTTCCTGATTTGTATTGTTTGTTCTGCTCCTGATATGTATTGAATGTTCTGCTCCTGATATGTATTGTTTGTTCTGTTCCTCCTTTGTATTATTTGTCCTGTTCCTGATTTGTATTGTTTGTTCTGCTCCTGATTTTTATTATTTGTTCTGCTCCTCCTTTGTATTATTTGTTATGTTCCTCCTTTGTATTGTTTGTTCTGCTCCTGATATGTATTGTTTGTTCTGCTCCTGATATGTATTGTTTGTTCTGTTCCTGATCTGTATTGTTTGTTCTGCTCCTCCTTTGTATTATTTGTTATGTTCCTGATTTGTATTGTTTGTTCTGCTCCTGATTTGTATTATCTGTTCTGTTCCTGATTTGTATTGTTTGTTCTGTTCCTAATTTGTATTATTTGTTCTGTTCCAGGTTTGTATTATTTGTTCTGCTCCTGATTTGTATTATTTGTTCTACTCCTGATTTGTATTATTTGTCCTGTTCCTGGTTTGTATTATTTATTCTGCTCCTGATTTGTATTGTTTGTTCTGCTCCTGATTTGTATTGTTTGTTCTGTTCCTGATATGTATTGTTTGTTCTGCTCCTCCTTTGTATTATTTGTTCTGCTCCTCCTTTGTATTATTTGTTCTGCCCCTGTTTTGTATTGTTTGTTCTGTTCCTGATTTGTATTATTTATTCTGCTCCTGATTTGTATTATTTGTTTTGCCCCTGTTTTTAATTGTTTGTTCTGTTCCTGATTTGTATTATTTATTCTGCTCCTGATTTGTATTGTTTGTTCTGCTCCTGATATGTATTGTTTGTTCTGTTCCTGATTTGTATTATTTATTCTGCTCCTCCTTTGTATTGTTTGTTCTGCTCCTGATATGTATTGTTTGTTCTGTTCCTGTTTTGTATTGTTTGTTCTGCTCCTGATTTGTATTGTTTATTCTGTTCCTGGTTTGTATTGTTCGTTCTGCTCCTGATTTTTATTATTTGTTCTGCTCCTCCTTTGTATTATTTGTTATGTTCCTCCTTTGTATTGTTTGTTCTGCTCCTCCTTTGTATTATTTGTTATGTTCCTGGTTTGTATTGTTTATTCTGCTCCTGATTTGTACTATTTGTTATGTTCCTGGTTTGTATTGTTTGTTCTGCTCCTGATTTGTATTGTTTGTTCTGCTCCTGATTTGTATTGTTTGTTCTGTTCCTGATTTTTATTGTTTGTTCTGTTCCTGATATGTATTATTTGTTCTGTTCCTAATTTGTATTATTTATTCTGTTCCTGATTTGTATTATTTTTTCTGTTCCAGGTTTGTATTGTTTGTCCTGTTCCTGGTTTGTATTGTTTCTTCTGCTCCTGATATGTATTGTTTGTTCTGTTCCTGTTTTGTATTGTTTGTTCTGTTCCTGATATGTATTGTTTGTTCTACTCCTGATTTGTATTGTTTGTTCTGCTCCTGATTTGTATTATTTGTTCTGTTCCTAATTTGTATTATTTGTTCTGTTCCTGATATGTATTGTTTGTTCTGTTCCTGATTTGTATTATTTATTCTGCTCCTGATTTGTATTGTTTGTTCTGTTCCTAATTTGTATTATCTGTTCTGTTCCTGATTTGTATTGTTTGTTCTGCTCCTGATTTGTATTATTTATTCTGCTCCTGATTTGTATTGTTTGTTCTACTCCTGATTTGTATTGTTTGTTCTGCTCCTGATTTGTATTGTTTGTTCTGCTCCTGATTTGTATTGTTTGTTCTGTTCCTGATTTGTATTGTTTGTTCTGTTCCTGATTTGTATTGTTTGTTCTGTTCCTAATTTGTATTATTTGTTCTACTCCTCCTTTGTATTATTTGTTTTGCCCCTGTTTTGTATTGTTTGTTCTGTTCCTGATTTGTATTATTTATTCTGCTCCTGATTTGTATTGTTTGTTCTGTTCCTGATTTGTATTGTTTGTTCTGTTCCTGATTTATATTGTTTGTTTTGCTCCTCCTTTGTATTATTTGTTTTCCCCTGTTTTGTATTGTTTGTTCTGTTCCTGATTTGTATTATTTATTCTACTCCTGATTTGTATTATTTGTTCTGTTCCTGGTTTGTATTATTTGTTCTGCTCCTGATTTTTATTGTTTGTTCTGTTCCTGATATGTATTGTTTGTTCTGTTCCTGATTTTTATTGTTTGTTCTGTTCCTGATATGTATTGTTTGTTCTGTTCCTGATATGTAATGTTTGTTCTGCTCCTGATATGTATTGAATGTTCTGCTCCTGATATGCATTGCTTGTTCTGCTCCTGATATGTATTGTTTGTTCTGCTCCTGATTTGTATTGTTTGTTCTGTTCCTGATATGTATTGTTTGTTCTGCTCCTGATTTGTATTGTTTGTTCTGTTCCTGATATGTATTGTTTTTTCTGTTCCTGATTTTTATTGTTTGTTTTGCTCCTGATATGTAATGTTTGTTCTGTTCCTGATATGTAATGTTTGTTCTGCTCCTGATATGTATTGTTCGTTCTGCTCCTGATATGTTTTGAATGTTCTGCTCCTGATATGTATTGAATGTTCTGCTCCTGATATGTATTGTTTGTTCTGCTCCTGATATGTATTGGATGTTCTGCTCCTGATTTGTATTGTTTGAATGGGCACCTGTTCCTTATCTCAATAATTTCATTATTAACATGCCTCTGCACATAAAAAAATAATCATATACCAAATCGTAAAGTCTCTCTACGTAACGTCATTAACAAATATCAAATTTATACCTGTTTTCATGTGTTCTTGTACCAGATGACCTCACAACGGTGCATGTAACCAAGGAGTATGCTCGGGTGAGAGATTTATATCATAAATTATACAAAACAAACTTATTTAAGAAAGACTCGAGTTTGATCGATGTTTGAATTCAATCCTTAAGAACCTTTCATGAGATTATATGAAATATGAATTTATTTTGACATTTTTATGCCGCGTAATCGAAGAATTGGGTGGGTATAATAGTTTTTGCCCTGTCCGACAGTCCGCGTCTGTATGTCTGCAAAATTTTTAACCTTGCTCATAAATTTTAAGTGGTGGGGCTATGACTTTCATATTTCGCAGGTGTATTCATTGTGACAAGATCTTTATTTGCGTGTCTCTAAATTTGACAACTTGACCTTGAAGTTTGACCCACTTTTACAAAAATAGTCAAACTTTAACCTTGGTCATTACTTTTGAACAGTTGGTGCTACAGATTTCATTAATCATAAGTGTATTCAACGTGAAAAGACCTTTCAGTGAGTTTTGATAATTTTGACCTTGACCTATTAAAGTTTGATCTAATTTTTTAAAATCTGTAATTTTGCCATAAATTTTGAACATTTAGTACTATAACTTTCATATTTTACAGGTGTATTCTTTGTGACTTGACCTTTCTTTGGGTACCAACAATTTTGACCTTTTGAGTTTTGAAGTTTGATATGCATGTGAGAAAATTCAACCCTTGCCATCAGTTGCCATACAGAGGCATCAGAGTACGACACCCGTGTAAATTTTGTTCAATTTCTAAAAGCATTAGGTTTCAGAGAATTACAGGTTTCACAACTTTAAATTCTATTTTTATGGTGAAAAATAAAAGTAAAAATAATTTCAGTTTGCTCCCTAACGAAAATATTGCAAATTACTTTGGTATTTCTTCTTCCTATTGCTTTATCTGTCTGAAACAGAGAGCTACAGTTCTGCATCTAATATAAGAACTTACATCTTTAAATTACTGTTTGCCCTCTTCCGACTCAGGGTAAAAGTATTGGGTCAGTAGGTAGGTGGGGAGTTTATTTTTACAGAAAATTTCAACATGTTTGTTGACGGTATAAGAGGAATAAGAAAAATATATCATGTAAAAAAAGTTTTGTTGCGGGCCATTTTGGTCGGAAAAGGGCAACCAAACATTTTTTTGAAGATGGCCTCATGCAAAGTGATATGGATCTCCCACTTTAATATCTTCAAAGTCAAATTCAAACAAAATATGATGTAATATGATAAACTCCTTTTTATCAAGGCCAACAGGTGTTCAACAGGTGTTCTTAGTAAAGCTTCGAGGTTTATCGATTTGATACCAATATTGATACATGGTAATATAAACTAATTAAGGTCATACGACACGTTCTTCAAATATATATTTTGTATGTCTTGGTATTATTTTTAAAAAAAATATGCATATTTGTCATTTTCTTGTAATTTTTACAATGTTTTCAATATTTTTTTTAAATATAAGTACATAAAAAATTGTGATAAAGGACATTCAGATGATTACCCATATGGGATATATAAGAAATATCTCCTTGTGGTATCTTGTCCAAATGCCTGGTAAGGTACCCTAGCAAATTTTTTGTGAGAAAACCTGTTTAATAAGTACCTAGACTTCAATGACAAAGTCTTCGGGAAAATTTTATATTTTTGAGGAACGTGTCGTCTGACCTTAACAAAACATTTTTAGAAATATTGTGCAGACAACTTTTATTTCTGACTAGATTCTTTTGATAACAATAGACTGAAATCTTCAATAATGGGATCATTATTGTTTTTCCGTCTTTTATTCATTTCCAGAAATTTGATCCTTTTTTCTGCAATTGTAAGTCGGGTTTCAGGAACTATAGTTTTGAATTTCGCAGAAATACTTTTGTGTACTGTAAGCATGTATTTGTATCTTTCCTCATTAAAATCAAAAACGCGTGTAAATATCTTTCCATTTAGAAGACCATAGTCTATACGGGCACAAAACCTTATAGACGCAACGTCAGGAATTGCTACCAAACGTTGTAACGTCAAAATAGACGTCAAAATAGATTTCCTGGACCCGTAGTGTAGACTATTTAAATTTAGAGAATCATTTATCGCATTAAACTTATCTGTACTTGTAAACAAGATCCCTTAATAAAAAAAGTATGAATCATCAATATATTGGCTTTTAAAATTTGAAATTTTCGAGACCATTTATATACAATTTAAGGACTAACGAAATTCTTTTTTTTTTTTTTTCACTTTCTCTAAAACATTATAACTATTATGTCCCCTTATAAAAAAACTTACATGTATTACTGACATAAAAAAAAATCATCAAACACCGACACAATGCCCAATCTTTATATCTTAATAACTTTAAATTCAAAAAATAACTTTTTCAATGATTTGTTTTTTTTTATTAATCAGAATTCATCGAGAGCTTCTAGAATATCCAGATGAATGTCTTCATTCAACTGTATCTTTTTTTCAGAGACCATAATTTCAGACTCAGTCAAAATAAACTTAACTGAAACAGCGTAGTTTAATGCAGTGCGCTTTGGCACAAGTTTATAGAGGTGTTTTTTCTTGTCAACTATGTCAAAGTAATATCCACGAATTATTTTAGCTCCCCTTGGGAAAGTTATCCCCCAGTGATCTGTAAAGTCATCTTTCAAAATCTCTGGTTCACCAAGAACTTTCATTAAAAAGTAGTCGGCATCGTCGTCGTCTGCAACAACTGCAACTATCGTGTTGGCAGTTATTAAATCAAGTAACGATTCGGTTTCGGCAGAAATTTGCTCTACATGTGTATTCGGAACTTCTCTGGTCATTTTAAGGCGCCGAGTATTTCCTCGTATTCCTAAGTTTTGACATGATGAATAATTTTCGTCAATGCACTGCTCACATGTGTAACACGACAAGTTTGTTAAAACTATCTCTGATTCCTCATTTGTTGTTCGCACACTGTGAACTTTTCTAATGTCCGCAATACCTCTAAATTGTTGCACCACATCTCAAGGAATAAATTCTACATACCTAAAAATCCTACGTTTGCAATTTGAACTCCCGGATTTAGGGTGCCTCAAATTTTTTTCACAAAAGTTATAGAGGTCTTTACCATTTTGTATGACCGTTCTTCCTCGAATTACAGAGAGATCCGCCTCACGTTTAATATATCCTCCAGCTGCATCCTGAGCTCCTTTTGCATGAGCCGTTTCGAAGAAATTTCGAATCATTGTCTCATAACCCATGTCAGAGACTGTCGATGCTAAGACACCAAAACAGTGCCTGCTCTTGTATTGCACAGCACACCCATCATTGAATTCATGCATTATTTTAGGGCTGTAATTTATTTCTTGCAAATAATCTGCGATTGATTTCTGTACATAGTGTGTAAAATAGTGGTCGCGTTTATCGTCTTCACTTATCACGAAAATCTCTTCCTTTATAATTACTGGATCATCAGCTGTACTCCCCACTCCGTCAATCTCCAGAATTGCATGTCTATAAAGGAGTGATACGTGTATCGATACTTCAATCTTTTGAAAATATCCCGACTGTATTTCATTTCTATCGAAGCATCTATAACTTTCCGAGTAGTCATTTATTGCCACGCAGTGATGTTGTGGCAAATTATCCAGTAGCGAGCGCAACTGTGCCGATTGCCATGTGGCGCTAAATTGATGGTATGGAAAACTACTCAGAACCTGTAAAAAGTATGTAAATATTTCATACGGGTTCGTTTTTCTTTTGACAAGCATAAGTTTTCGAACAACTTTTGAACCTCTTTTTACATCGACATATTCATATTTCTCCCAATGTACCTCCGGTAAATTTTCATCTCTAGATTTTTCCTCTTCCATAAGTTTTAAAGTTTTTATCCCACATTTTTCACAATTTCTTTGCAAACATTGAAGTTTTTGACCATTATTTTCCGAGTTTGAACATATTGTATCATTGATTAGTTCATTTAAATTTTCGTAAACCTTAAATTCTTCAACTAATTCTCTGGTCTGGTTTGCAGTACTTTACGTCTGTATTCCATGCATCATCTAAACATACCGCAAATTTCAATATGGTACCGACAACAACATGTTTGTTTGTCTTTAGGTCGGACATGTTGCACAAAAAACGGCTTTAATTTTTCAAAGGCACGTTGTGAAATTTTAATTTGAGGATTCATCTCTTTGAATTCTATATGAACTTCTGTCTGTGTCTTTTCCCAAACATATATTGCAGGAGAAACAAATTGTTTCCGTCCTGTTCTCATTCTTTTCACGTCATTTTTATTACCCGTCGGCCTTGAAATACCCGGAGAAGTCCAGAAATTGTAAACAATTTTTTTGTGATCATCATTAATAGCGTCTGATCTAGTTTTTCTGTTGGAAAAAATTCCAACATGCGGCGTCTGTTTTAAGAACAGTTGCTCGATGCTTTTTTCCTCTACTTAGTCGTTTGCTACTCAGACCAAGGCTTCTACTCACTTGTTTCTTACACTATTTTCATTGTTAAAAATGCAATTACAAAAAAGGGGGGGGGGCATATTTGTTCGATGGCAGCCCCATTTATAAATACAATAATTTCGTATAGATTAACTTTTAAATATTACTGATAGGATTTGTTTAATTAATAAATATTTGAAAAAAGGAAGTACATTTTCAATAACGAAAATTCTTAGAACGTCAAACGTCATTCAAGCTTGCAAGGGGGACATTCCTGCAAGACATTTTCATTCTTTTGTAAATATCTTATTAAAAGTTAAAACCAAAAGAAACTTATATGTATCGAAAGTGCTTTAAGAGTACTTTTTGTTAATTTCATTTTTTGACACATTTTGTGACTTGAATTTGGAATAGATCCATAGGTATTTCATAGCATATATTTGACATGACGTAATTTACCTTTCGGGACATATTTGCAAGACAAAGAAAAAGATCATTTACAAGTACAAATCATTGAAAAAAATTTAACATTTTGGGGGATATAATAACTTTTCTAAAGTACTGAGTATATGTAAAATCAAATTTGCACATTACCTGATAAATTTTTCATTTTATCTCAATGAAGTACTGGAAGATTTAACTTTTTTGGAATGGGACACCTTCACAGGCTTTTGTTCAAGTAGCTTCTTACGCCCATCTCATCAACGTAGACAGCCATAATTACCGTTACGTCTTCATATGACGTCATAGAACATTCTTACAAAATTTCGTAGAATTGCGTTAAGATTTCGCGGAATTTTATAGAAAAACATAGTGTATGATATGTTCTTTGTTACGACGGGACAACGGTAAAAATGACGTTATTCCCTAATATTATGGCCTTTAATTGTTTAAATACCCCGAAAATTATATTTTATTTGTAATAGTCTTATTGGTAAGAAAAAACCCTTTATTTTCATATGCATTAATATATACTTATCACCAGAATTTATCAAGAAAGCTCTGGTAAAACGGATTAACAATTCATTTTCCAGTTGGTAGCAATTCCTGACGTTGCGTCATAATTATAGCTATATACAGTAATGTCTTCAAGTCATATTTTTCGGCTGCTATGATGTAATCTAGTAGTGACGTCACTGTCAGACCAGTTCCTGGTTTACACATGTCTGTCATTAACTTCTCACAATCGGCAACAAGGGGTGACTGGTATTCGTGTGCCAAAGGAAGTACTTGCAGTACATTTCTTTCTACAAAAGTAATACTTCATTTTTTTATGTTTGATTAAAAATGTTTGCACACATATGATCAATATGAAACATAAAAATATCTTATCTTTGAAAAATATTGTAATAACCGTGGTTCTAATTGTTAATCAGAACTTCAAGCATCATATTTTTAAGGCCTTTGACCTCTTAACCTAAGGTTTGACCCACTTTTACAAAAATAATCACTTTTACCTTGGTCATTACTTTTGAACAGTTGGTGCTACAGCTTTCATTATTCATAAGTGTATTCAACGTGAAAAGACCTTTCAGTGAGTTTTGATAATGTTGACCTTAACCTTAGAGTTCGACCCAATTTATAAAACACTGTATTTTGGTCATAAATTTTGAACATTTAGTACTAGAACTTTCATATTTTATCGGTGTATTCCTTGTGACATGAGCTTTCCTTGGGTACCAACAATTTTGACCTTTTGAGTTTTGAAGTTTGATATGCATGTAAGAAAATTCAACACTCGACATCAGCTGCCATACAGGGGCATCAGTGTTACACAAACATGCCTTGTTTTAAATGTTTAAAATAATAAATCAGCATAAAAACAAGAAGTCTCTGATGAGACTGTAGCTATACTGGTCTGTTCATGTATAGGAAAAGTAGCACTTGGATTTGACTTTTCAACATGCAGAAATAAATAGAATAATGTATTTTTATAATATACTTGTGTGCCAAATTATAATGAAATCAGACAAAAATTGAAGAAGGTGTTCGTTTTATAAGAATTTAACAGAAATTTCTGTTTTTAGTTACCATGGCAACATCGTTCATCGAAATTAAAATTGGATGACCTAAATTATGAATCTTAGTGTAGTTTACTTGTTTGTCAAGATATATTGATATCAGACCAAAACTGTAGGAGGAGTAGCCTTTTAAAGGGATCTCACAGAAATTTCTATTTTTAGTAACCATGGCAACATCGCTCACCGAAATCAAAAACTGTATTTTTGTATCTTAGTGTAGTCTACTTGCATGCCAAGTTATATTAAAATCGCACCAAAACTGTAGGAGGAGTAACGTTTTAAAGGAATTTAAAAGGAATTTGTACTTTTTGTTACCATGGCAATACCGTTCATCGAAATCAAAAACTGATGCACTAAATAATGTATCTTAGTGTAGTCTACTTGCATGCCAAATTATATTAAAATCAAACCAAAATTGTAGGAGGAGTAGTGTTTTAAAGGAATTTCA
>PRKT01001380.1:0-21544 GCA_003671525.1 Saccostrea glomerata | reverse complement strand
AACAGACATTAGATACAAATCATGAAATGGAATAAGATTAAAGGTATGAAGCTGGACTTGCCACAGTACTTTTTCCAAAATTTATGTTTATCCATGAAATGAAGAATATTTGAAAGAGTAAATAGAAAGAGCACTTATTCATTATGATCATAGCATTAAATAAACAAACGGCCCACATTCCTCACCTAAGGAACATTGGTGATGCCCTTCTTTACCAGATTCCCCCCCCTTGTAATACTTATTGTGGCCTTGTCCTACCCCTCTCCCCCCCCCCTTCCTTCCGCCAGTCAGGGGATCAATTTAGAATCTACACTACCCCAGGATGCTTCCACATAAGTATCAGCTTTTCTGGCCCAGTGGTTCTTCAGAAGGAGATATGAAAAAAAAATTTCCTATATTTCTATGTAAAACTTTGATTCCCTATTGTTGCCCTGCCCAACCCCATGGGTGGGAGGGGATCATGATTTGAACAATTTAAAATCTACACTACACCAGGATGCTTCCACATAAGTTTCAGCTTTTCTTGCCCAGTGGTTTTTGAGAAGATTTTATTTTTTAAACTTTTTCCTATTTATTTCTTTGAAAACTTAAATTCCCTATTGTGGCCCCGCCCAAACCCCGTGGGTCATGATTTGAACAATTTAGAATCTACACTACCCCAGGATGCTTCCACATAAGTTTCAGATTTTCTGTCCCAGTGGTTCTTAAGAAGAAGATTTTTATTAAGTTTTTTTTTCCTATATATTTCAATGTTACATTTCGTTACCTTTTGTGGTCCTGTCCAACCCCTGGGGGTCATGATTTGAACAACTTAGAATCTACACTACCCCAGGATACTTCCACATAAGTTTCAGCTTTTCTAGTCCAGTGGTTCTTGAGATTTCAAAAGTTTTTTCGAATATGTTTCTATGTTACATTTGGTTCCGTATTGTGGCCCCGCCAAATCCCTGGGGGTCATGATTAAGCTTCTCTGGCCCAGTGGTTCTTAAGAAGAAGATTTTAAAGTTTTTTCCTACACCTGTATATATTTCTATGTAAAACTTTGATTCCCCATTGTGGCCCCGTCTAAACCCCTGGGGGTCATGATTTGAACAACTTAGAATCTACACTACCCCAGGATGCTTCCACATAAGTTTCAGCTTTCATAGCCCATTGGTTCTTGAGAAGAAGATTTTTTAATAACTCCACCCTATTTTTGTCTTTTTTTGATTATCTCCAAGAGAAAGGGACCTGGTCCTTCATTTTAATAATTAAAACTTTGACCCGTTTACCCAAGGATGCTTTGTACCAAGTTTGGTTAAAATAAGCTTTGTGTTTTTTGAAAAGAAGTTGAAAATGTGAAAAGTTTACAGATAGTCAGACACATACATGTAATAGGTGACAGACGGATAAAAGGTGAACAGAAAAGCTCACTTGAGCTTTCAGCTCAGGTGCTAAAAACAGTTACCAAGATGTAACAGAACGAATAGAATTTCTATAGGCAAAATCAGATACCAATAGCATCTGTATACATACAATACTTTTGTTTGTGTACTCTGTTTACCTGTGACATCATATTTCATGTTGGGATAAAAACATCGAAGAAATTCTACAACATCTTGGTATTTCTTGTCCTTCAGAGTTATCTCCTTTTGTGTACTTTCCTTAAAATTCCCAGAAAACATGGCTTGAAACACCGGTGAATGTTGAGAAAGGACAGCCTTACTAACGTGAATTTTTCTACCCTCCACCACCAAAGTCACATCTGTTTCTGGAAAATTAAGATCTAACAGCTGATTGTTGTTGGTTTCATCATCCGTCTTGCTGTCTCTGTCGATCTCTGGCGATGATGACATTTTTTTGTTGTGTCTACATGAAAGAAAAAAGCATAATTAATGACTTATTTACTTAAACAGTATTCTTGATTGCTGACTTCCTTTTTTGACATTTAATAATGCATGCAGATAATAGTTTTAAATACTCTATAAAATTTTATTCATGCTATAATTTAAAAGGAAGGTTATTATTCACATTATGTTTTATTTCTAAAACAATGATTCATTTCAATAATCATTTTTAGAAAATAGCAAATAATCTACAGAATACATTTCTTGGGAATGATTTTCCTCTTACTGGAAAAACTGTACCCTAAAATAGTTAATCCCCATGTTTAACCAAGCTGTAACAATTAAATAAATTAGAAAAAGCTACTTTTTAAAGGCTTTAGTAACTCTTATAACCATTTATAAATGAACATATTTAAAAGTCTTAGTCAGGACTTATTTCTTGCCTTATATGTATGGCACGCCAATTTCACAAAAATGAGTTTAACATAGTTTTACGGTTGATAAACTGAGTTTAGCGACTGTAAACTATAGTTTACAAACTGTAAACTATAGTTATCGATTCCTTAACTATATATTAATAAGAATTCATCTGAAAAACTATATTTAACGGGTTGTAAACTACAGTTTACAAACGTTAAACTAAGTTTATCTGACTGTAATTAAATGTTAACAATAGATTTTGTTGATATTAAACAAAGATTCACATCTGTAAACTATAATTTACTATTGTTAACTATACTAGAATTGTTTATCATAGTTTGAAAAATTGTGAAACTATATTTATCAGATAAACTATGTTTTACATTTGCTATAATTTACATTTGTAAAGTATGCTTTAGAGCTGTTAACCATAGTGAAACTTTTTTATTAGAAAAACTTTATTCTGCAGTCGCAAATGATTGTTTTCTGTGTTGTTTATGCTTGCAAAACACAGATTATTGCATAAACTATAGTTTACAAATGTGAAAAATAGATTATCATTGTTAACTTTAGTTTACGGACCGTAAACTATAGTTTACAGTCAATAAACATAAGGCCACACCAATAAATTTTTTTTGTTCATTGGACCCGTGTGCTCGTATTTATATAAAACTCTACAAATAATATTATTTTAAAAATCCCACACCATGGAAATTCTACGCTGTTTTCTGTTTCATTTCCGCTCTACTTATCGTACTTTTTATCTACTTACTCTGCAAATCAGAAAAAAATGTAATTGTCCGCTCAATTTTTTTCATGCCCCGCCTAAAAAATTTGCCTACTTGATAGTAATAATATTATTATTTAACCGCTGGACCGCTGGTACTTTTTTCATCAAAGTCCGATGAACAAGAAATTAAATTGGTGTGGCCTAGTTTAGCAACTGTGAAACTATGATTAGCTTATTTTTGTGAATTTGGCGTGCCATATATATATATATGCAAAGTTAAGCCACAGATGCAAATAAAGATCACTTGATGTGCGCAGACTTATAATACAGCGTATGTTTTTTTGTGCGTTCAGTTTCAATTTAGATCGGGCTCGTCAAACCGCACTTTCAACTTGCACCTTGGAGTCTGAACAATGTGAATTTTAATCAAAAACGTTCATTGTTGTCTACTGTTTATCTATTATATATCCATTAAAATCAAGGCAAGTTTTTTTTTTCTTGGAACGTCTTCTTGCGAGAAGGTATTCAGCGACGAAATGCATTTCGGCAAGGATAACTGCGGGAAAAGTGTGCAAGCAAAGGTCGAATGTTCTCTTCGCCCAGGCTGTGTTTTAAGAGGTCGCTTCGCGCTACTCATCGCGCTCGCTCTTTAATCATTTAACTGACCTTATTAATCCTTGAATCTCAATAAACCGCCAATGGAAATCCCTGTTTCAGTGTTTGTCTAACTTTCTTCTGAGCATCAGGGCCGGTGTCAATCTCTCACCAGAGGGCGCGCTCCGCTTGTTGGTGCGGAGCGTAAAAACGCCCTCTGGTGAGAGATTGGGGCCGGTGTATCTCTGCTGAATCTGGGAGGATCTCGATCCCGATTTGAAAACTGAGAAAAGCACATGACAATTTCTAAATTTATCAAGTGACAATGAATGATGATAGTATAAGATTAGTATAGGATTATTGATAATTTTCTGTGATTTGTTTTCCCTTGTATGATGACAGATTATTTGCGGATTTGTTCATAATCACTTACAGTCACATATGGCGTATTTTTGATAAATTCAGACTAACTAAAATTGAAAAAGATCTTCCTTTTTGTTTTGTTACTATATATAAAGGTAGGATTAAACCGCGTTTCATGGACACTGTTGCTGTTTAAAGTCAATTTAATTTACTACAGAAAAGCGGGAATATTTAAGTTCAAAATTGGTGAAAATTTTTATTTGAACATAAATAACAAATACATTGTAACATGCAAATCATGTATTCTCATCTTTCAGCTCAGATATGTCATATGAAGCTTAACGCATATTGTCAAAATAATACTATCTATGTTTAAAAAATATATATATTTGTGAAACACTGATCATCAATATGCCCCCGTGTGGCAGCTTATGGCGAGGTTTGAAGTTTCATAAATAAAAGTCAACCTCCAATTAAGGCCAAGGTCGAAAGGTCAAAATTGTTGTTATCGAAGGGAAGTTTTTGCCATAAATGGAACACACCTGTGAAATATGAAAGCCCTAATTATAACTATACAAAAATCATGGCAAATGTTAAAGTTTTTAAAAAGCGGGTAAAACTCTAAAGCCAAGGTCAAAAGGTCAAAAACATTTATACCTATTGAAAGGTCTTGTCACAATGTATACAAATGTGAATTATGAAAGCATTAGTACCATCAGTTCAAAAGTCATTGTGAGGGTGTCAAGGTCAAGCCATTTTGTATAAAAGTGCCACTGTAGGTTAACCTCTACGATCAAGAGGTCAAAGTTAGTGATACCCAAAGAAACGTTTTGTCTCAAAGAATGCTTCGTGAAATATGAAAGCCATAGCCCCACCGACTCAAAAGTGATGGGAAAGGTTAACGTTTTTGCAGACAAATTAACAGATTTAAAATAGATAAACAGACAGACGGACAGGATAAAAACTACATACCCTCGAATCTTCTGTTACAGGGTCTTATAATCATAAGTGGATAGGATAGTGTAAACATTTTTGTCATTTGGTTTGGGTGTTACAACAGTTACATGTATATTAAAGACAGACATGTCGAATTTTATAAACTGAATAACAGATTTAATACCTTTTCAATATGTCAATAAAATTAAGCCTGCTCGTCAGCAAGAATCTTGTTTAAGGACATATGCAGCTTAGTTTTTTTTTTTGTCTTTTTCCACGGAGTTGAAGAGTTCCAATACTTAAAGAAACTGTGTGCTATATTTAAAATTAATGTCTATATAATGGTGCTGTACACTTCTTCTAAAACAAGTTTTTATAAAAGAAACTCGGTAATTTATATAATATCATGGATTTTTCTTTAAATTATCGAAGAATTATCAGCAATTGATATCTTAAATAAAACCAGGTAATACATGCTAATTTTTTTGTCTATGAACATCTGATGACACTTTGTAATATTAATCTTAAAATAATAATACCTTGAAAAATTATCAATAGGTGAGGTACAGTGCGTGTGATCTTAATGCACTATTGAAAAGGTATGATTAAAAGTATATACACATAGGGGGAAGGAGCGCAACTAAACAAAAACCGAGATGTGTTTGTGAAACAATGATCAGTGCCCCTGTATGGTAGCTTATGGCGAAGGTTGAAGTTTCATAAATGCAAGTCAAAATTAAAGGATGAGGTCAAAAGGTCAAAATTGTTGGTATCCATAGAAAGGTCTTTTTTTTTTTTTTTTTAAACATCAAATACATTTATCAAAATTTGCACAGAAAATTTTTCACATCCACCCACTTTCGCACTTCACTCACACCAACAGTACATCAATCTTTGCAAATTTTTACACACTTTATATGGATAAAAAAAAGGGGGGAAAAAAGTATGCTACATTTGATCTAAATATGTTTTTTTTTCCAGAGGATTACATTTCCAACAAAATTTTCCAATGTGACCATGCAGACTCAAAATTTTCTGCAGTTAGATTTTTAACAGATATGTACTTTTCAACCTTATAATACATTTTTAAGTGGGCAATCAGCCCATTTAAATTAGGCTTCTTTGCATTTTTTAAGCAGTGAAAAATGTACTGTTTAGCATATAAAATTACAAAATTTATGACATAGTTTGAATTTGACAAAGGTAACTCTCCAAAGATTACATTTTGAATATTAAAACCTACACGTTTTGATGTATAATTGTAAATATGTAGACTAAGATCATTCCAAATATGCATTACATCTTTACATATGAACAAACTGTGCAAAATGGTTTCACATTCATTGTTACAGAATGTACAAATATCATTTTCTTTTATTTTAATTTTTTTAAGGTAATAATTTACAGGTAGTATTCTATGCAAGATTCTAAATTGTAGCCACTGGACAGCTGAATTTGAAGACACCTTAAAGCACACATTAAACACATCTCTCAACTCCATTTCTTGAAATCCTTTTAGAAGCATTTCTGAATTCCATTTTGAAAAACCAGTTGGCTTTACATTCTTTGTGTTAATACTTTTACATGTATAAATATCTTTTGAACATTTATCAATCAATATTAATCTTTTGTATAACAATGGCAAAAATGGACGCTGTAGCTTTGAGAAGCCTACCCTAGAAAATTTTGTATCTTTTAAAAAGGTCTTATCACTTTATAATTATACGAGTATAGTATGGGTACAAGGAATACACGTGTTAATTAAAGCTCCTGTCACAAGGAATACTACTACACTGTGAAATATGAAAGCCATAGCTCCTCCCACTCAAAAGTTAATGTACAGGCAAGGTTAAAATTTTTGTGGACAAACAGACGGACGGACAGTGCAAAAAACTATATAACCATAAGTCTTCGATTACGGAGCCATATAGAAAACCTTCAGACTGACTTCGTTAATGAAGGACATGACGGTATAGTTATGTGCGATTAATTATATTGTGCTGTAAATAGTAAGACGGGGATAGGGTTCTGGCCTTCATGTCTCATCCAGTTATTACTGACCTCATGTACATGTAATACCATAAATTTTGACGAATTGAACTCGAGGATTTCAGTAGCGATTTGGGTAAGGAACGTATCAGAACATTCCAGAATTTTCAGAGTCATAGTCAGCAAAAATGAAATCGCCATATCCTTACTTTGGGGCACACGGACCCCTTTAGTACAATTCTCTGTCATCCTTGGACTTTCAGTAAGGCGTGGCATTCTAGCCATTACGTAATAAGCGTCTCTCAAATGGCGCCATAGATTCTCATTAGTTAAGAAAATAATAACATCAGCAACTTTAAATTGTTGTTGATAACGATTAGACGACTTAATTAAGCCCAACCTCTTTGCCGTACGAAACGCTACATTGTATAATGATGGATCTTGCTACACTGGTTGACATTTGCCGGAATTTCTATCTCAGCTATATTTCAACAGTGAATGAAAAGCCTTAGAATACTCAAAAATTCAAATGGCATTTAGATGAATTCCTCAGTGTTGAAATAATGACAAAACCATCCTAAATTTAGAATTACTAGTAAGTTAATTAAGTCAAAAATATAAATCATATATTTATTTGCCAATATACTGGTACATTACAAAAACAAGTAGTTTAAAAACTTCATAAGAATTGGATTTCACTAAGTGCTTAACACATAAACAATATATAATTTACAAATTATTTTATATATGTTTACAACTGCACGTGATGGAAAAATCTGACCAGTATAAGAATAAACATATCAAAATACTTTGGTTCAATGTATAGATCTCATTTCATATAATTGCAATAATTTATATAATTCAATAATCCCAGATGCTATATATCCGATAAAATACTACATGTATATATAGTATAGATGGAATCTACGATCAGTCAACTTCTTGACGTCATATGCAGATCTCTGTATAATGTAAGGTAATGATATCTCAATACCTTGAATAAAGATACAAATATATCAATGAAAACATGGTAAAGTTTTTAACAAATGCGAATAAATTCGACATTTCGTCCTTTTAACAAAGAAATAGTGACTTTGGGTTTTACATGCGAATGTAACGTCAACTTTTCGAATGTACATATATTTATAAGTTCTTGAAGTGAAAGCATCATGGATTTTACAAAAAAAAAAAACAAATATGGAATGTACATATGATATGCATTGTAAAGACCGAGGAATTTTGTTTGTGAAGTGTGAGGCATAATGATATATATAGTTTCACAATCTTTCCCTTTTGAGATCAACAGTAAAATATCATTTTTCCCATGCACCAATAGCTCAAAATGGCACCGGTTATAATGAAAATGAAAGAGATTCGATTCTTTGTTCTTTAACCTCTCTTTTTTTTACCCGAATAATCATTAGAGTTGCATATATCGTCAAGCTACTAATAACTATAATATAAGGAATAGCATGATATTCTGCTGATATAATTTGTCCATTTGATAAATGAACAATCAAATCTTTAGGTGAGGCCACCAGTTTACATTAAGAACAGTTAAAGCTATTGTCTTTTTACTGGATTCTGTGTTTTTTACACCATTTTTTCTCCCTCTTCCACGCTTCTGCAGACACATATGGCGAACACAATACACAGGATCTATGGATAAAAAAGTAAAGTTGATCTTTTTAAAATTTACGTCGGAAAATCCAAACATAAACACATCATTTTGGTACATGCACATGATATACATGTAACTCAAATTTTTCATATACAGTTGTCATTATATCTTTTCGATCTACTGGTATTGCATTTCACAATGATTAAATGTTCCACTAACAACAATGAATCAATTAAAATAATGTGTGAATGAATATTGCTATCTATATTGTTGCAAATTGAATGTTTCAATAAAATGGCAAATGAATAAACTTTCGCAGAAAAGTGCTGGAATGTAAGCCTACTGGATTGCATTTTATTAAACATCTTTGAAAAAAACATTTGAGTCTGGTTTTTAAATTGTTGTGATTTATCTTTTTTTTTTTTTTTTTTTTTTTTTTTTGGTATTTACGTCATTTAAAAACATGGTCTTCTTTAATGCTTTCTTCATAACTCACCTCAAAAATTGCCACAACGACCCCGATCCCAATGAAGATATTGCTGTACTTGTTAATAAAGTCCTCAATCGCCGAGTAACACCCCTATAACAAGGAAAAGGGGAAATTAAAATATTGAAGAAAAATATAGTAGAGATATAAACCGTAAAGGTCGACTTGCTTTTTAATGATTTTCAGTGAATTTGTAAATTACATGTAAAAGCCAGTAAATTTTTCACTAAGAATAATTAGTACTTTTTTAATACAAGAACTTTATTTTCAAAGAAGAAAATAAAAACAATTCATTGTCCCATTTTCTCAAGAATAGCATCGACGTCACGAAGCAAGGGTTAAGTGTTCATTTTATTTTCCCCAAACCCATGACCATATGCATGACTGCCTGCTGCAATTTCTCTCTTTCTACCGAAAAAAATCACTATGAAAATCAAATCTGCTGTGGACAGCCAAGAGTTTGTAGATATGAAATGGGTACAACACATGTGGCTTGCGATGGAATGATGACACTGAAATCTATACTTATTGTGAATACCCAGTAATACTTTTCTAAGCTAATATGAGGTAGACTGTGGTTTTGAAAGGAATTAAAAGGAAATATTTCATTTAATTCATTATATTTTCGAAATTTTTATTTTGATCATTTGGAAGGCATAAAAAAATTTTGTTAAAGAAAATACTAGTAATCAAGGAAGTTCCAATGATATTTTCATATTTAACCGCAAGTTGTACTGAATATATAAACTTCCAGGTTATGTTTTTGTGCATTAATTTTGTGGTTTTTTTTTTTTTGGTTTTTTTTGTTCTTGCATTACATCATTTAATTAATAAAATGACCATTGTCAATTTTAATTTGTTTTTCAATGCTTAAATGAACATCATACAGTGTCAAAATAAATAAGAGGAAGGGATTTTGCAACAGTTTAATGCATTATTTCAATCTTAATTTAACATACCGTTTTCCAGTAGTTGATAGCATCTGTTGGGTTTTCGGCGCAACTTGTATCGCTTGGGTACGTCAGATCCGGGAATTCCCCCTTGACGTCACTACAACAGCTGACGGGGGTCATAAGAGGTCTTTGCTGACCATTAAATGTTTTATTCCAGTGGGTGGCATTGTTAAAGTCGCGGTAATCGTCTACTCCACAGCATTTAAACTAAAGATTTAAAATAAAGAACAATAAAAGTTATTTTAAAAATCATAGTTTTTTTTGGTATTATAGGATAATTGACTTTTTTGAAGAATATTTCTGCAATCTTTGAGGAATGTTCTCTTTCTCTCTCTCTCTCTCTCTCTCTCTCTCTCTCTCGCTCTCTCTCTCTCTCATGGATAAATGTTCAAAAAGATGTAATGAAAGATCAATTTTCATCTAATTAAACAATCGATTTATTTAATCCACTTATTGTAGAATACTTACAAAAATTTTAAACTGATTATATAAACTTGAGCTATACTTGCATGCGCTGGGGGGGGGGAGGGGGGTTAAAAAATTCTTCAAATGTTTATACTTACCTTAATGAGAATGCTATTCCAGGCTAGCGTAACTGGCTCCTGTGACAGATCTCCTTTATATTTCTCCACAATTGATTTTTTCATACCATCTTTTATTACTTTGTCAACCTAGGAAATATTTGAAAAATACATAATTATAAGAAAAACTAATTATGGATGAAAAGTTGAAAAGCAAAGTCAATGACTTTTTAAACTATATATGCAAGTTTATCCAGACCTGAACATCTTTTTTCAATAGAAAAGAGAAATAGGATTGATAAAGATATTAGTGATTATGTATTTAAATATCTGAAGTTTTTGGCCATGTAAAATGTAAAAGTAATTGTAAAAAGCGCATATTTTCTCAAGTGGTCATATTCTCCTGGTTCGAACACGGAGATTTGGTTTCTGAATGAAACCAAAGGAAAAAAGTGATTTAATTAACCGGAATTAAACACAGAAAACTGATCTCTAAATTTATGAACGATATTCAAGTTTCATAATAAATATAAAAGCGGCTTTTAAAAAAGTAAATGTATTTCATGAACTTTTTAAGGCCTTGATAAGTCCTTTGTTTTGAAATCTACTGGTCAAGAGATAGAACTTGACCTCCTAAGATAAACTAGAGCAAGGAAGATACTGAAGTACTGTGTTGTCATGATAAGTTAAGTTTTCAATCGAGATTATCCTTAATAGTACTTAATTAATTGATAATAACCTTACATAGGAATGAATGAGCATAATTACATGTAAATATGAACATTCAAATACTAGACACAGTAACTCATAAATTTTAGGTGCTTTCGTTTGTTTGTTGTAAAATTTACAACTCTGTTTATCAAGCTAATTATTAAATGACTGAATTCTAGGGAATAAGAATGTAGGGTGCATAGGGAATAAAATCCGTACCGTGGATAGATATATGAGTGCACATGGCGCGGATCCAGGAAGTTTAATTTAATGAGTGCATTTATAAGGCGCGGATCTAGGAAATCTCACTTAATGAAAGTGGTGGTGACAGTTACTACTAACATTCTTTACATAAAACCAACTTACGTCTTTCTTCATAATAGCTGCCAAAACAACACCGGCGATTTCAGCAATCAGAACCAGGAATACAATAAGTGCATACTGCAAAGAAGAGTGAAAGGATTAATTTTACGTGTGTATGGTATATGTACATTGTACATGAGAAAAACATTGTTCTTCTTCTATTATCGCAGCAGAAGTCAGAGAATAAATAATGAGAACTAATTTTTTTTAAAAAGAAAAGAAAACAAAATGAAAGATCCCCCCCCCCAAAAAACTGAAGATTTTCTCATTTGTCTCATTTTTCATTCCTTTATCAATTTGTCTTCCTTCGATGTTTGACCATCCCTGCACGTTATTAAATAGTTAAGGGGTGGTCAATTAGAGAGGAGGGAACATTAATCCTGATTGATACTGCAGCAACTGTTGGGTGAGTAACTTAATGCTGCATTAGTTATAAGATAATATGAAGATTCCAGCATCAAGTCATTTGAAATTTACGTACTATATATTTCTTGGGGGACTTTCCCATGCAACACCTGAATAGTACCTGGCCTTTAACAGTTTTAAGACGAGGAAAGGGGACCGAACAGACCCACAATACTTACGATGACGAGAAATACCCTCCACCCACAACAAGCGCCTAGACATCCGAGGACTCCAACGACGAGAATGACGACGCCGACGATGATGAAAACGATTGCCGATGATCCCAGGAGTTCATCAAGGTTGTAGTCGGCCGAGTCTAGTTTGATGATCTTGAAAAGTTCGGCGGCATATTCCGTCACCAAGTCCTTCTTGAATTTGACGATACATCCGATGACCAATAAAACAAGGCCGAGTATCTGTAAAATTGAATTTACAATTTAGTTATTGGAAATAAATCCTGAATTCTGTGAAATAGGGCGGGTCCAGAGTTAACGTTAATATCGGAGATGGGGTCGAGTGGGGCAGATCATGAAATACTGGGATAGGAAACAAAAAAATGCAAACAAATCAATTCAACGCCCCAAACGTGAATGCTAAGTACAGCATACATAACTATTTGTAACATTGTCAAAGGTTCTATACTGTGCTTAAGGGGCGATTGCACACTTTCTTAAATACGTGTTTACTAGTATTAATTGAAATCTTTTAGGAAACAAAATGTATATAACTTGGAGGGGAAATTGTCATCATGATACGTACCCTGCCTCGCGTTTCGATCCTTGTATTAAAATTAAAACGTATATATAAATGTAGCTAGTTGAACGGTTTGAAACTTAATACTAGTATGTTGCACGTGATTTGGTATGTAGACAAAATATGGTCACGGATGACCCCTTTTAAGAGCAACGATATTGTGGAACATAGATTTTTATCTGATATATTGACACTATCTTTTTTTGATTACTTTAAATTTCTTTTAAGACACTTTTTTCTTACCTTTTTTTACTCATTTAAAAGGGATTGGTTACGGTTCGAATTATGAAATAGTTTATGACATGCAGTAAACAGTTTTGTTTCCCGGATACAAGTAATTTGCTGGTGCGCAAAGTATATGCTAAATGCTAGGTTCACAAAGCGAAGCACAGCAGGACACTTATCAAATTAACTTTTTAGTGTTTGTTGAATCTATGTTTAAACATCTATTCTTTTGTGTCGTTTGATTTCACCAGAATGGGTGGGGCTTACATGACTAAATCCTATGGAATGTTGTCCAACAGAGAGAGGGGGGGGGAGAGAGAAGGGGGAGCATTCGTTATTAGTTCAAACATTTACACTACTATAAACGTATCTTAATTATACAATAAACTGTGCCATTTAAAGATATACGAGTTCTTAATTGGTTAGATTAAGCTTTCATTTCAAAAGTCTGGGTTTACATATTCAACTTTTTATGGTAAAATTTCGATTTAATAGAAGAGAACAAATATGTCCCAGTCCTTAAGTTCACAAAAAATTAAAAATTTTGTATGATCAAAACTTCTCGTATAAAACATTCAACGAGGTGTACAAACAAAAAAGATTCCCGATAAACCATATACATGTATACTGTCCTATAAAAAGCGGCTACATGTACATGTACTCATGTCGATGTATTTCCTAAAACAACATTACTTAGTAGTTTTCAAATCTCCCCCAAGTACCATGCAATGAAAAAGAGATGTCAATATGTACACATGCAAAACTGTATGACAGTTAAGGGTGATTTACAATGGATTTGATTTGATCGTAATAAATGAACGACCTTAGATGGCACATGTTTTCGATGCACGTGTTTTTGACATCTCCTGGTACGTGTGGTTGAATGTTTATTGTTGTATATAGAATGGACAGCAGAAACAATATCATAAAAAGAAACTTCGACACCTGTTTGACCACAAAGAGAGAAAGAGAGAGACAGAGGTGCACGGATCTAGGATTTTGCGTTATAGAGGGCGTACCACTGGACTGCGAGGGGATTGGTTACCTTAAGAGGTTTCAGATGGTGGTCAAGGACAATAATCTATATATGGGCCCCAGGGCTATAATTCCTCGTAAAGGCAAGAGAATCGGCTCACCAAATTAATATTTAAATTTGCCTGTAATTTATGATGAATGACTTTTTTTAAAAAAAAGTATATACTTCAGAAAAACTGTTTAATTGTATAAAGGGGGCGAGGGTGGCTGGAATCCATGCCTAGAGAGAGAAGCTAATCTCCTTAAAAGCATGACAAACATTATGTTATCCAAAGTTGTCCACAAACTCTCTGAAATCGATATAGGACTCTGTTATCAGGTGTACGAAATTTCGAAATAGTCTACGCAGATGTAAACACTAGCAAAAAATCCGTGGGATGAAAAGCATTTCAACATCATATGGCGTTGCCTTTACGGATTCAGGATTTTCATTGTGAAACATTTACTTTAGCTAATATCGTTATTAAAATGCAGTAACTTCATTATTTATTTATATTTTTTCTTTTCAATGAATAATTTTTTCTAGTAATCGACGCAATCTTGATTTTTTTTTTATTATTCATTTAAATGGGCTACTTTGGACTTTAATTTTCAAGCGTTGTATGCAGCTGCATGTGTATATATATACATGTAAATTTGTCATCAGATATGCCACTATATAGACAGGTCAAATTGATGCAAAGCAACAAATTGACCGCAAACAAAATTTAGCTCTTTAAAAAGAACTTATGTCATATTAATAGCATCCATGCAAGGAAAGCAAAGCAACTAGTATTGAGAGCTGAAATTGTGATAATTTTTATTTCAGACTGTCTTCAAAGCAAAATAAATTATTTATTTGAAAAATTAAACCCATGGTTTCTACTGCACGGTGCGGTGTAAAATGTAGAAAAATAAATATCCTTGCGCCATACACAGCTGTAGCATAGGCCTATTCAAAACAAGTTTGAATAGTTGAGAAACCTTTCAATTTTTATTCACCACGCACTTTTATACCCGGAAAATCATGAAGATTTCTTTTCAAATTATACGCTCCTAGGCTGGGGAGTACCTACTGTAAGTTCTTTTTGTATAACATTAAAGTATCAATTATCTAGTGAGAAATGATAATGAAATTGAAATGATAAGAAAAATTAATACATGTACTTATAGTTTAAAGCAAGTTATAAAAATATTTTAAATCATGATTTCATATGAATTTATATATTATTTTACTGAACTAATAAAGGAAAGAACGTCTCATTTCCCCATATGCACTTTCTAACACTACCACAAATAGATCGGCCGCTGCTGATAATGAACTCTCCGTGATGCTACATAATTATATTGTACATACATTTATATACAAGTTTGTCAGAGAAATTTAAAAGGTCAAAATTGTTGGATTCTATAGGAAGGTCTTGTCACAAGGAATACATCTGTGAAATATGAAAGCTATGGTCCTGATTTTTCAAATAATGAATGTAAATTTCTTATTATGAACCACGTGAAAGAACATTTCACTTTACTTCTACATATCATAAAAGTTATTTCTTATTTTGTACAACGTCGTAAACCAAGGCCAAAATATACGATTCTTTCCCAGGAGAGCTACACATGGCTTGAGACGATGATTTTGTACCACTTATGATCTAACATTTACTAAACTTTACTCTACATATCACAAATGTTTAAGCAGTCCGTGTTTACTAAAGTATAGGGAAGCGGACAGCGTGAAAGGACAATGTTTGTGGAATCTTGATGTGGGTGGATTTGTTTTAGTTTTATCAGGGTGTTGTCACAAGCTGATCTTGAGGATACAAAAAAACGTGATTCACATTTTTTTTTTTTTGAGAAACTTCCAGATTTGTCATTACGTAGTTTTAGGGGTTTTTTTGCCGCGCATGTTAAAGACTAAAGTGTATAGAATAGAATATTTGATAGAATTTATTGCCAAATCAGGGCCAATTGGGCATAAACATATAACATATATAATTACAGATAAACAGTATATGTATATATTTTTAATCTTGAAAAGTGCATTTGTTAATCTATTTTATATTTTAAAAAAGTAAAATCGATAGACGTATTAAAAATTTATTTGATAGAAAACAATTACTGTGTCTAGCTATGTGAGATCGAATTTCTTTCTATATGATCGATAAAAATACTGTGTAAACAAATTATAGCGGGAGTATAAAGATATGGTTTCAAACTGTTTCAAAATGCCCTACATGCCAGATTCAATACCGGTCGTTAGGAATTCATTTTATAAAACTCAGCAACAATGTCTCATATGTGTAATGGTCACATCTGCCGTTTATATAAATAGGACCATTCGTTTTCTGCCTTAGACTTATTTGTAAATGCGTGTTACATACGAGGTCCTTCATCAGATGTTCTAGGAAACTTGGTTATTTGCGATGTACATGTTTGTCAAACAATGACCGATGAAATATGACAAGTCAGACTTAATTTGTGTCGGTGTGCAGCGTGTGTGAAGCATGAACTGCCTGGCCCCAGGGGAATGTCAAATACATTGTTTTCACCAGAGCTTAAAATGTTTTATCGTAGTTTACAGGATTAGAGCAAAAAAAGTACAAAATCTAAAATATTTGATACCCCATTTGTGTTTATTTTGAAACTGCCTCGGGTTGAAATAAATATCTAATTTACTTGTGATAAAAGTACAATTGTGTGAAATTAAAGTACTGTTTTGAATTGAGTTAGTTTCTCACTTCTTATACTAACATAGAGAACAGACTTAAAACCAAAATTGGATCAAAAGTCACGCTGAATGAAATCAATGAAATATTTGACAGCAATTTGGCAGCAGTTACGCTGCGATTAACATGTTTGACTCCCCCCAAGAACTGGTTTTAAAAGCCCGGGTTAAATATATAACACATTACGACCAACATTCTCTCTAGCTCTTTCTTAAATAATATAAATTCAGAATTGTTTTCAATATTGTGTGACTATTGTCATTGATTCGTTGAAGTTCATTTTGCTTTTAAGGGAGTGAAAATCGAATTGACAAATAACTAAGCTTGCTCCTGATGTTTGTTAAAAGATGGCGCCCTTCCATATAGATTAAAATCTTGACACCTTTCACTCGGATCGATGTGTATAAATATACATTGTAAGTAATTATTCGAATTAATTTGTTCTCTAGAAAATTGTTGTCAACTTACCGTGAATAAAGTATTCACAGTGACTAGAAAAACTTTTCCTATAGTCGAACCACAACCCATGCTGAAGATTTGTTTTGATGTGACGAAAAGCTGTTCACCTGAATAAATCTTATAAATCTAAACCTCTCCTAATACGTCACAATGGACACGCCTCTGGCTATATTTAGAGAATTTGACGCCATTAAAAGTGAATGAGTAAACATCACGAGAACATATTTCGAAATATCTATCTTAAAGATAAAAAGTAGCTTAAAATTTTTATTTATTATACATCGAATGCAATGACTTTTTACTTCGACTTTAGATGACTGTGCTTTTACGTAAATTGTGTATTATCAATTTACGAGGTACAGAGAGAGAGAGAGAGATTCTTATATGAATGATTAAAATGACTAAAAATTAAAATACACAATTTAAAAGTCTGGATCGTACACTCGAGATATTATTTTTCTGTTTGTTCATTTGAATAAATAATCAATTAAACGAGCAAATTTCATTTAGAATAAATTTAATTAGTAATGATCCCATAATACTATTTGTCACTGAGATAGTTTCCTAAGGACATTTTTGCATTTGTATGCCACCATAATCGAAGATTCGGGGGTTATATAATTTTTGTCATGTTTGTCCGTCTGTCTAGCTGTTTGTCTGTTTGTCCGCAAAATATTTAATCTTGTCCTTTACGTATGACTGGGTGGTGCTATGGCTTTCATTTTTCACAGGCGTATTTGCGGTGACAATAACATTTCATTGGGTACCACAGAATTTAACATCATGGCCTTGACCCTATAGTTTGGCCCACTTTTACAAGAAATTACCAAGATTTAATCTTGGTCATAACTTTTGAATAGTTGGTGGTAGTGTTTTCACCTCCCTTAGACAAGACAATTCCTTAGGCACCGCAAATATGACTTTTTACCATTACATTAGAATTCAACCCTCTTCTAAAAACTTTAACATTGGCCATGACTTATGAAAACAAGATGTGTTTGTGAAACACTGATTCCCCAGTATAGCAACATAGCAAAGGTTAGATTTTCTCATATGCAAATCAAAAATGTTGGTACCTAAAGTAGGGCCTTATCACAAGAAAATTTTATGCTATAATTGAGATGTATGAAAGCTCTTGCACCATCTGTTCAAATGTTAAGAATAAAGTGAAAGCTTTTAAAATGTGGGCCAAACTCCAGGGTCAAGGACAAAGGGTCAGTTATTGACATCTAATGAATGAACTTGTGACAAGAATTATTATGTGAATTTTCAGAGCCCTATAGCTAGCTCTAACCGTTCAAAAGTCATGATCATAGTTAAAAAAAATTAAAAAGTACGCCAAACTCTAAGGTCAAGGTCAAAGCGTCAAAGTTGTTGAAAACCAATGAAATGTCTTGTTACAAGAATTACAATTGTGAAATATGAGAGTCCTAGCTCTAACCTATCAAAAGTTATTACCAAGGTTATTTTAAAAATAGGTCAAACACTAAGGTTGTAGTCAAAGGGTCAAAGTTGTTGGTACGCAATGAACGATCTTGTCACAAAAAATACAAATTTAGAGTATGAAAGCCGTAGCCCTTACTATTCAAAAGTTATGTCCAAGGTTAAAATTTTTATAAGTAGACCAATCTAAAAGGTAAAGGTCAAATTTGTTGTTATCAAATGGAAGGTCTTGTTTCAGATAATGCATACAATGTATTAAAAGTATGAAAGTCCTTTCACCAATTGTTCAAAAGGTACGGCTAGAGTAAAAGTTTGACTTTTTTGTGTAAAAGTGTGTTAAACTTCAAGGTTAAGGTCAAACAGACGAACAGGCAGACAGACAGGACAAAAACTACCGGTATGTACCCCCGAATCTTCGATTACGTGAGCATAATTAGTACTTAGGCTTACATATTTTACAGGTCTTTTATTTACGACAAGAACTTCCTTTGGTTACCAACATTTTTGACCTCTTGACCTTGACCATGGAATTTTACTACACCTTTAACATTTGAGAATTTTAATTTCAGGTTTTGCCATAAGCTGTCATACAGGAGCATCAGTGTTTCACAAATACATCTTTTTTTTTCGTTATTGCTTTGACAGGTCACGTTTCATTTGATTTTTTTATGCATGAAACTGAAAACAAAACACTTCATTTAATTTTCCTTATTCAAGTTCAAGTACGTGCTTAAATGTAGGACTTTCATTTGCTTTACATTTGTAATTTTTTGACAATTCCTTTCATTGTATTCATAGAAATTTGACCTCTGACCTTGACCTTAGAGTTTGACCTAGTTTTTAATATTAATAAATGATCCTATTAACACCAGAGGTAGGATCAGGTGCAGTGGGGGAGTGTCCAAATAACGAACAGTATCATTTTAAAGCTCATGAGATCAAAAGAAATTGGGAGCAGAGGAAACAATAAGGTTTAAAACATCAGAGATGGGATCAAGTTTCATCACATTAAGCAATAATTCCGTTATCAGTAGCATGTATTAACTAAAAGAAACTGTGACGGTTTTCGTTGGAGGTCTCTGTTATCTCGTGAGACAAATGGAAAAGCTCCGGCGGGAATCGAACCCGCAATCCCCGGCTTAGGAGGCCGGTACCTTATCCATTGGGCCACGGAGGCATAAAATGTATTGATTTAAAATGCATAGAAATAGCTAAAAAAAAATACGTATGAAAACATATACATAACGAATTTCAAAAGTTTCATAGAAATTGTCCCTTATACATACATGCAACTCTTTTCCTAAATAAACACTTTCCAACAGAAGATAAAAGGTAGTAGTTTCGTATAAGTAACTCTCAGCACTTTAACTTTTTCTTAAAGTTGATGTTTAGCCAGTTTTGTGCGTGCTATGCAAATGAATGAAAGCATTTATAAGTGGGTATTGGAGTCTGGTAAAAAGCCTGCTTCTGATTGGATAAATTGTGGTTTGCAATTCTGGTTTGGTTTTCTCTGATTCGCCAAATTGTGGTTTGGAATCATGGTTTGGCTTCATCTCATTGGATGCAAAAACCTCAATTCATGGTTGAAGTCAAGCGCTACACGGGCTTGTATCTCTACTACAATAAATCTTTTTTGCCTAGTACCTGTACATATATATTATAAAACAAATCTTTTTTGACCGTATGCCAACATGGAAATCTGATCGATTTGACCACTCAAAAAAGTCAATTCCATTGAAATTTGAGGTATTGCTTTTTAAAAAATTTTGCACTGAAACAAATTTTCTATTAATGAATGTCTTTAACGATATTTTGAATTACGAGGGTTGTCCCAAAATTCCGTAGACAAGCGTTGTTTTGTAGGAACCCTACGTCATACATGAATGAAACTTCGTATATAGATTAAACAAACACTATCTAATAAATTTATGGACAAATATGGGGTAACTACACAAATTATTCCAAATTAAAAGACACCTTTCATTGTCTGGAGTAGGAAGGCGGCGCAATGCCCAAAAGTTGCAATAAAAATTTGATATATTATATTTAAAATCCTACGGAAAAGTAATTACTACCCCATATTTTTTTAAAGGAAATAAAAATTCTTAATATTGTTTTATTAACTATACTTCCTCAAATTTTGGTGTGTATGCTTTGATAGATATGAATTTTATAACGTTTTGTATACATGGGGTTAAAATCCGAATTTTTGAAAAATGGCGGCTACGTTGGCCCAGGCGGCGCACTGGACCATGATCAAGTGTTTTGATCCTGAATTCACTCTTACAGAAATGTACCAGTCATAAATGTTTGGTAGACTAGGAAAATTTTTCTCCTCCTTAGTATTTAAAAAGACTAAAACGGTTTCTCTATGTATATGTCAATAACAGTAATTAAAATAAAAGACAGGGCTAAGAAATGGGCAAAAGTTCCATTTTGCAAATCCATTAGAGAAAATAGACGAAAAGCCCGTAGAAATATAGCGTTTTCAAATTATTATTATTTCATACCTGTCATGCATATACATTGTTTACATATTTAAATGTTTGATCATATCATAGTAATTAAGATATTTTACATTTATAACTATAACCGTTTCGTTTAATTTAAGAATTTGATTATGGTAATTGAAATATTTTCTCAAAAAATTTGGGCATTGACATTTGTATTTTTTGACGTTGCAGATTGCTCCGGGTGTTAGAGAACTATATCACTTTAAATGTTGTAACTCGAAAAGTTTTCAAGTAAACATGATAAAACTTCGTAATTTATCTGCCAAGAACACGCTTTATCCACCCTGAAAATTTTATTAAGATACATTAATTTCTTTAGAAGATATGAGCTCAGTCTACGAAATTTTGGGACAACCCTCGTATTACAATCTTCCTACTTATTCGAATGATCAACCAAAATAACACGATGAACAAAGTCCTCTAAGGAATTGCAGTTAGTTTCGAACCTGACATTTGAATCCGAAAAATTCGTCTTCTATCTTCAATATTCAT
>PRKT01001379.1:70924-91975 GCA_003671525.1 Saccostrea glomerata | reverse complement strand
TCCGTTCGTCTGTCTAGCTGTCTGTCTGTCTGTAAACAATTTTTCAAAATACTAATCTTCCTACCGTTTTGGTCTGATTTCAATATAACTTGGCACATAAGTACACTTCTCTAAGATACATAATATAGTGCGTCGGTTTTTGAATGCTTTAAAATGTGACTTCTTCAACAGTTTTTGTCTGAATTCAATATTGCTTGGCACATAAGTAGCCTTCACTAAGATACAAAATATCGTGCATCCGTTTTTGATTTCAATGAACGGTGTTGCCATGGTTACTAAAAATAGAAATTTCTGTATATAATTCCTTATAAATGCTACTCCTTCTACAGTTTTAGTTTGATTTCAATATAACTGGACACACAAGTAGACTTCAATGTGATACATAATTAAGTGCATCGTTTTTTGATTTAGATGAACGCTGTTGTCATGATTACAAAAAATAGAAATTTATGTGAAATTCCTTTAAAACGCTACTCCTTCTACAGTTTTGGTCTGATGGCAATGGCTAGTTTTCTCTTCCATTGTTATAAGTACAAACAAGTAGAGCTAAAGTCTCGACATTGTGTTGAACCCAATGAATCATTTTGCCTCGATTATAGTCAGAAAAAAAAACTCATGGCTGAACATATCCAGTCATTTGGACGAGTCAAGATTAGTGACAGTGAAACTGTAAATTCGCTACCATTTTTCTACTAGTGAAACATTGCTGATATAATGCAGGGTGGGACGTGACCTTGACTCGAGTTCAAAGTCACCAAGGATAAGATGTTTTTGGTTGGATGCATGGACAGAAAGAATATCTAAATAAAATGTTTGAAATTTTCCAGACGGTAACACAAGGATAATATTTTTATAACGAGAGTTAGTCATTGCTTAGATCAAGGTCATTTGGAGAGTTCAAGGTCACTTGGAAAGTTCAAGGTCACATATATTCCTTTACAGTCTTTCCTAGCTAAACATTGCAAGTTGCTTCTCTTACAAGGTTTAAATTTTCACTTGTACAACTTTAGAATGTGGCTTTTGACCTAGACTCAAGGTTACGTCTTCTTATCCGTAGCTCCAACGGAAGACCTATTCGTTGCTTTGCAACGAGCTCGGCTCTAGTTAATATTTATCTTTTTGTTTTAAAAAAGTGGAGAAAATGGTTTAAATCTATTTCCCCCTC
Source organism: Saccostrea glomerata (assembly GCA_003671525.1). Taxonomy (NCBI): domain Eukaryota; kingdom Metazoa; phylum Mollusca; class Bivalvia; order Ostreida; family Ostreidae; genus Saccostrea; species Saccostrea glomerata. The sequence continues at coordinate 90,810 of PRKT01001379.1, read as the reverse complement.
CTCCCAAAGTTTCCAAAAAGCTACAACGTCTTTTTTCTTTTTAAAAATGGTTAATATATTTTTTTTATGTTTTTCTTTTTACGGGTGAAAAGGCACTCTCTACCATCGGCTCATACTTTCACCTCTGTCATTGGCTCGCGTATATCACAATGATAAACACAAGAAGTAATGCGTTTGTTTTAATTCATTATAATTCAATTTCTATGCTTATGTCTAAGTTTTGAGATAGATATTGACTAATTAAATCTAGAACTATCAATTGAATTTGAAAAAAAATCCTGCAAACATCACGTTTTATGCGTTATGTCAAAAATCTTGACGTGAGCCCATTGCAGAGGTGTCTGAGAGAGGAACGAACGACAATTCTGCATGGGAGATTGGGTAAAAGGATGTTTTTTTCCGGGAGTGTATAGTTTATTCGGACATACTTTTTTTATGTTGTAGCAATAATGTCCGGTTGTGAGGGGCACAATAATATTTGTTGATTAATTACAGATAAGCCCGATTCGGCTAATTTTTCTCTTCGATATGACCACATCCAGAGGCTACGAAACCTGCTATTTGTATGTATGTTTCATTTTTGTTTTACTCTATCGGTTTCCTTCTTTTCTTTTTTACTGCTTTCATTTTTCGGGGGTTAACAATGCAAATTTACCAAACGTGTTATGAGGGACCAAGTTGACAATATCGAGTTAAAAAAAACTCAATGTAAACTGCCAGGGCCTGGGTGATAAAAACAAAAGAAGAGATGTCTTAAATTACCTGAAAGGTAAAAAGTATAATCATTATGTATATTTTCTTCAAGATACACACTTTACAAGTTGTGAAGAAATTTTTTTACAGACACATTGGGGATACAAGGCCTTTTTCAGTTCATTTAAGTCAAATTCTCGCGGAGTTGCCATACTTTTCAATAACAATTAAGGTGGTGCACATGCGTCAACTACTAACAACTCCTTTCACAGCTCCGAGATTTTTATCCAAAATCTTGGCTTTTCAAGAAGTTTTCCTGCTGTCTGTTTAGATTTAATGGTTTGTAAGGTGTATTGGATCACTGTTTGACCGTCTGTTTCACCGATCCTTGGAAATTATTCAAAATTCCCTGTAGTTTATTTCCTTACCTTTGTGATAAGCTACTTTCACTTTCCCAATATGGCGGGAAATACGAACTTCTTATTTTAGGATCTTGCAGTATCACAAACAATTATGGTCCCGTTCGCACTTATTATTTGGCTTTTAGGCTGTTTCCTGAGTAAAGAATATTTTGATCAGCCAGTGGCTAGAAAAATACAAGGTCAAGGTCGTCATGAAGTTTCGTTTCAAATCATCCTAAATTCCAGAAATTTTTTAAATGTTTCTGTTATTAAAGCTTCATCAAACCTGACAGGGAGTGTCCATCAGTATCCTACCAAGGCCAACAGAGCTAAGTATAATACAAATTACTTGAGTCTTATGCTCATTGTTTTGGCATGTAATGTTGAACTGAACCCTGGCCCAGAATATCCATGCGGTACATGTAATCAAGAGGTATCTTGGAGCCACCAAGGGGTCTGTTGTGACTCTTGTGATGCATGGTTTCATGCCTCCTGTCAAAATATTGACACAAAGGTTTATGAAACCCTTGAGAACTCAAATTGTTCATGGGTATGTTTTCAATGTGGTATGCCAAACTTCAGCAGTGGCCTTTTCTCCTTTAATTACCTAGAGTCAGAAAACACCTTTGCCCCCCTTAGTCAAGAAAACTCTGAAACTGATATGGACCTACCATCCAGTCCACCAAAAATCACATCAACACCAAAAAAGAAAAATCAAAAACAAAGTACCAGAAGCAAGGACAATGTCAGTAGAGGACTAAAGACCTTAAATATCAACTGTAGGTCTATATGTAATAAAAAAGGTGAGTTCCAAAATCTCATAGCTACTGTTTCCCCTGATATTGTGGTAGGTACTGAATCATGGTTGACACCTGATATAGCTGACAGTGAGGTATTTCCAGTAGACATGGGTTATACTGTATTTCGTAGGGATAGAGTTAAAACCAGAGGTGGAGGCGTATTTATACTGGTTCGTTAACAGTTTACAGCGTCAAGAGCCTCCGAGCTGGAAACTGACTGTGAGTTATTATGGGTCAAAGTAAATTTGCATGGTAGCAAATCATTGTATGTAGGTGCTTATTACAAACCAGAGGAAGCAGATGAACAAAGCTTAACCGAGCTGAACATCTCACTATCCAAGTTTGCTCATAAAGGTGGCACCATCTGGCTAATGGGTGACTTTAATATGCCGAAGTATGATTGGGTAAAAAATAGCATTGACTCTAGTTGTAGAAATACATCTTTATATGAGTATTTTACAGAGCTCATACAAGACAATAATCTACTGCAAATGGTTGATTTCCCTACTAGAGGTGAAAATACTCTTGATTTGTATTTGACAAATCGCCCAACTCTGGTAAGTAAAGTGGCCCCCTTACCTGGTTTAAGTGATCATGATATTGTGTACACAGAGGCAAACATAAAACCGCAGGTAAGTAAAATCAAGCCTAGAAAGGTACACCTGTACAAAAAAGCAGACTTGGATGGGTTTAGACATCATATTGCTCAGTATAAAGATCAAGTTCTCATGAATAAACATACATATACAAATACTGATTATCTATGGAATGAATTCAAACAAAAAATCTCAGAAGGTTTGTCAACTTTTGTACCATCTGTAAGGACCAGAGGAAAGAACAAACTACCCTGGATTGATATTCACATCAAGCGCTTAATTAGAAAACGTGATAAACTATTTTACAGACAGAGAAGAACAAAAAGACCAGAGGATAAACAACATTATAAAAGTACTAAACATCTAGTCCAACAACAAATAAGACTTTCATATGATAGATACGTGATCAACATCCTTGGTATCCTGGAGAAACAGGTCTCTGAGTCAGAAGTAACCACCAAACAAACCTATGCCCCCAAGAAGCTTTTCACCTTCCTGAAACACGCTAAGAGGGACTCATGTGGTGTGTCACCGCTTAAGGAGGGCGGCATTCTCAAATCAGAGGCTGTTGAGAAAGCTGACATTTTAAACCGACAATTTCAGTCGGTTTTCAGCCCTAAATCTCCCCTTACCCTCTCCCAGCTATGTAACATGGGGGTGAGTAAGCAACATACCAGTACCCCTCACTCAGCCGAGTCTACCTCTGTTACTGACCAACCCTCCCCAGCAAGAAGCCACATGCCGGAAATCAAGGTAACCAAAGAGGGTATAGAAAAATTGCTGAAAAACCTAAAAACAGACAAAGCAGCTGGCCCTGATCAGATTCCACCCATCTTACTTAAAGAACTGCACCAAGAGGTAAGCCCAATAATACAAACCCTGTTTCAGCTCTCCTATGACACAGGTACATTACCAAGAGAGTGGTGCACCGCTAATGTCAGCCCACTAATTAAGAAGGGGGACAGATCAAACCCAGCAAATTACAGACCTATATCCCTTACCTGCATACTGTGCAAAACTATGGAGCATATTATAACATCAAACTTGGTAAGACATTTTACACAAAATAACATCTTATATGACCTCCAACATGGATTTAGGAGGCGACGGAGCTGCGAAACCCAGCTTGCGATGCTGGTCGATGAACTTGCACGTAACATTCAACATGGTAAGCAAACTGACTTGATCCTGTTGGATTTCAGCAAAGCCTTCGACAAGGTCTCACACAACAAACTTCTTTTAAAACTACATGTGTATGGTGTTCGAGGCCGAAACCTAGCATGGATCAAGGGGTTCCTAAGCAACCGTTCCCAGAGGGTAGTAGTAGATGGCGAGTTCTCCACATCCATCCCCGTCACATCTGGGGTCCCTCAGGGCTCTGTCCTTGGTCCCATCCTTTTCCTCGCTTACATAAACGACTTGCCGGAGCATGTAAAGTCACAGGTTAGACTGTTTGCGGATGACACTGTCATCTATATTACTATAGATGGACAGGGATGTCAGTCAATGCTCCAAGAGGACCTAAGGAAACTGGAGAACTGGGAGACCTTGTGGGACATGGAATTTAATCCAAGTAAGTGTCAGGTAATCCATGTAACGACATCCAGATACCCCATTTGTAACAACTACCTACTTCATGGTCAGGTATTAGAGACTACATCATCAGCCCGGTATCTGGGTGTCGATATATCGGATAACTTGAACTGGAGCCAGCACATAAGTCGGGTCACAAACAAAGCCAACAGCTCCCTTGGATTCTTGCGTAGAAACATACCGACCAGGAACCAGCAGCTCCGATCAGCAGCATACAAAGCAGTGGTACGTCCACAGCTTGAGTATGCTGCCAGCGTTTGGGACCCTCACCTGGTTACACTTATTAACCAAGTTGAGGCTGTTCAACGCAGAGCTGCAAGGTGGGTGATGTCAGATTTTAAAAGAACATCAAGTGTTACAGATATGCTTCAAACCCTATGTTGGCGAAGCCTGCAACAAAGGAGGGCAGATGCAAGGCTTGTACTTATGTATAAGATCGTACATGAACTAGTAGCCATCCCCTCAGTACAACTCATCCCCCCAAGTAGGACTACCCGTTCATCTCATTCCCTCACCTTTCGGCAAATACAAACTACAAAAAATGTGTATAAATATTCCTTTTTCCCTCTTACTATAGTTCAGTGGAACAGACTGCCGGGCAGTATTGTCTCGCTTCCAGATGTTGAACATTTCAAACTGGAAGTGAGCAAACTGAATCACCCAAGACCATAATCATATGATAGTGTTTTTATATCTTTTTAACTGTGAATACTGTTTTTCTTAACTTTTTATCTTCACTAAAAATTAAATACTGTTCCCTTTTCACCGCTTTGAAATTTACTTTTCTATACTTTTTTACATCTTTAAATTAGCTGCGCACCGGACTCAGAGTACTCAAAATTTGAGGGCGAGTAGTACCGAGAGATAGATAGATAGACAATTGTGAGTTTGAAGTACATAAAACAAGTAAAGATGACCTAGTAAAGATGACGCTGGAAATTTTTTGATTGCAGATGTGACTATTGTGGGTTTAAAGTTTTTATTGGTAAATATTTATGGTCCGAAGAACTTTATTCGGTAATAACCAATATATGCTTTAAATTATTCTCTCTGTTTTGTTTAGAGCGATCATTTTCTATAGATACTGGAACTTAACATGTACATGTAGTAAAATTATATTTTGTAGTTACTGTCTTTTTTAACATATATCCATGCCGATTTAGAAAACTACGTAAATATAACGTACATTTCAAAATATATTTCTGTTTAATTAAAAGCTTAAATTCATCTAAAAATCCATCGTTTTGTTTCAGTTTATTCCAAAAAAGATTCTCTATGTAATCACATTGTGTTATATGTCACAATCACCTTTATAAAGACACGATTGCCTCAGAATATGAGTATGTAACGTACATTTCAAGCTTGTAATAATATGTAAGGAAGAAGGTATGGTTTCTGTATAAATTTTGCCCTGTGATTTTCTAAGATATGAAACTGGTGTTAAAGTTGAAAACTCATGCTTTTTAAATAATTGAAATTCAATGCAGAAAAATCATAGTCATTTTTCTAACATGTGTTTTTTAAATGCTAATTATGACGTCATAAACATGTGCATTTTCCCGTATTTTCTTAAAAAGTTGCAGAAGACACCAATTTTCAACGGAATTTTCTTTCAGATAACATTGTCCACAGGCATCGCCCACAAAGATCTTGAGATATGTGATTTGTTATTGAATTTTGCACAAAATATAAAAATATTAACGTGGGCGATGGCTGTGGACACTGTTTTCTAAAGGAAAATCACACTTGAAATGAGCCATTTTGAGGTTTTTTCTGTTGAAAATAGAGAATTGCTCAACATTTATGAAGTCATATTTGCAGAATGGTAACTCTTTGTGCCATATTCTTTCCTGATTTATCAGAGTCATTTATTTAACTAATATTTAAGCCAGTTTCAAAACTTTTTGATGTCATTTCATTTTTAGGGCGCAATAAAGCTAAAACCATACCTTCTTCTTAGTAATAAGAAAATATTGAAAAAAAGCAATTATTGACATAAAAATCATTTCAATGAAACGTTTTAACGCAGTAATATAAGAAATCATAATGTAAAAAACGAGGTTATTTGTCATCAACTACATGAATGTCACGTCACTTCGGTAACGTTCATTTCACATATTATTGGGGAGTCCCCTCCAGCTCAGTTCATTACCATTCTTTTGTGCTGTTTCGCTGCAATTAACCCCGGTCGTAGCCTAAATACTTCTACCTGTGTGTAAGGGTACAGACAAATAAAAAATTAGAGTGAGACGTATTTTGCTATGATTCAACAAATGCTCGTATTTGGCCATTGAAACTTAACATAAATCTATTCCGAATATATCCATCGACAGACATGTTAACAATTTCATTTAGTATGTTGCAACATCGTTTGTCAACACATAAACATACGTGCTTTTCAGCAGATCTGGAAAAATATAACCCAAAATGCAATGATTCAAACAAAACTGAGTATTGTGTGCCTTTCAGTATTTGAAATGTACGTGACTGTCTTGTGTTCTTGGGTTTATTTGTTTTGTTTCTTTTTTTTTGTTTCTTTTTTTTTTGTGTTTTGTTTTGTTTTTTTTTTTACTAATTATAAGCCTATGCATACCCTGTTTTAAATTATCAACAACAATTAAATTAATAATGACGAAAAGTCGCATATTAAAAGTAAACAAACTGCAAAAAGGTTGCCAAAGATGAATTTTAGACACTTAGAAATAAATTTTCTAGCATGTGGTAACAGTCTACCACATTTTCGAGGGTTGGGGGTGCATTTAGATGGATTTATGTGGTCAGTTGTCAAATGGATTGTAACGATAATTTTGTTTCGCTCATGTAAACGCAATTCATTGACTAAATTATAGAAAAATGTCACTGTTAGAAATACGCAAAATGTACGTTGCCATACGTAACGTACATTTCAAATATAAAAATCAATTCTCTTCCACAAGCGTTCGTTAAACACGCAATATATTGATACTATTTGAACTTGCATATCATAAGAAATGTATCATACAGGTTTCGTATTAAGAAATATATACCAGGTATCAAAATTATATTACATATAATTGAACTTTATATATTTTTTTTCCTCAGCAGAACGTTTCTTTTCATTAATTTTGGGATTTAGCCGACCTCCAACCTTTGAAACTTTCCTTGTGTACACATTCGAGTGTGTGAAAGTATGAGAATACATGAAAATTCGTGCGAGATTCACTTAATTCGAATTTCATGGTAACGTACATTTCAGTCACGTACATTTCAAATGACCACTTTTCATATAAAAAATAATTTCTAATTGTGTTAAGCAAAACGTCTTTGCCAGTTTACAGGATACAAGGGGTTGCTTATTCAGAGTCGTCTCATATTTTCTACTTAATATATATTCTTAATGGAAGAATATAGGTAACGTACATTTCTTTCTTATCTCTACGATTGGAAATGTCTTTCATTCCGTAAACATATTTATAAAAGTTGCTCAAATTGTTCAATTTCATGTTACATTATCTAAGTATATATCTACAGAACATAACAGAAAATACTGTAGATGATCTATCAAACAAACAAAAAGAAATTGAAAAAATTAGAATAAATAAAAAGAAAGGCCAGTGCATAAGATCTCGAATTAAATGGATTGAGGAAAGAGAAAAACCGACAAAGTATTTTGAACGTTTAGAGTCCAGAAATTATAGTAGTAAACAAAATCCTAAAATTATTAAAGAAGATGGGTGTACGATATCCAATCAAAAGGACATTTTAAATGAGAAAAAAGATATTTCTGAAAATTTATACAAAAAAAAGAGAAAATGTAATATCAGATAATAGTATTTACAAGAGACTAAACGATTATGATATACCAAAACTAATTGAGAGGGAATCAGAAAGTTTAGAGGGACCAATTACTGAAGATGAGGTTTTATATTTTTTGAAAAACATGAAAAATGATAAAAGTCCAGAATCGGATGGATTAACATGTGAGTTTTTTAAGTTCTTTTGGAAAGATATTGGTATATTTGTGATAAGGACAATAAATAATGCTAAAGAATCAATGCAATTTTCAGAGGTTAATAGATTAGGAATCATTATGTGTATACAGAAAGCAGGAAAACCAAAAGAATGTTTTAAAAATTGGCGCCCCATTAGCCTTTTAAATGTTATTTATGAATTAGCATCTGGGTGTATAGCCGAACGAATAAAAATTTTTTAAATAAATTAAACATACAGATCAAACTGGATTTTTAAAAGGAAGATATATTTGAGACAAAAAGCTTTTGATACTATCTTGTGGAATTTTATTTATGAAACACTTGATTTTTTCAATTTTGGAAATTCAAATAAAAGCTGGATAAAGACTTTTTACAGCAATATTAAATCCATGTCATACAGATGGGATTATATCTAATTATATTTATCCAGAAAGGGGATGTAGACAGGGGGATCCTATATCCCCATATCTCTTCCTATTGTGTGCTGAAATTTTGGGCATTTTAATTCGAAAAAATATAGATATAAAAGGTAAAACAATAGATGGAGAAGAGTATAAGATTTCTCAATATGCAGATGACACATCACTTATCTCTGATGGATCGCCTGAATCTATGGATGGAATTCTCAGAGAATTAGACTACTTTGCATACTTATCAGGACTTGAAATGAATATTTAAAAAACGAAAATGATATGGATTGGTAGTAAAAAATTTTCAAAAGATGTATATCATCATTCTAGGTGGAAGTTAGACTGGAATAGCACAACTTTTGATCTTTTGGGAATTACGTTTTCTTTAGATTTAAAAGACATGATTAATCTTAATTATACATCAAAGTTAAGTAAAATTAAAAAGGTATTGAATCAGTGGAAACTAAGAAAATTGGTAGGTTAGCTAAGATATTCATTATCCCTAAATTAAATCACTTGATACTTATTTTACCTAATCCACCATTTGAAATTATAAAAGCATTTGAGAATGAAATTTATTTTTTTCTTTGGGGAAGTAAAGTCAATAAAAAGAAATACTATAATTCATGACTACAGGGATGGTGGCCTTACAATGGTTGATTATTCAGAGTTTATAATAGCATTAAAATAAAGTTGGATAAGGAGATAATCCACTCTGATTTTAAGTGGGTAAAATTTCAATCACAAATACATATAGATATTAAAAATCTTTGGTTAATGGGTAAAGACTTTACTGCTAAATTATGTTAGAAAATAACAAACACCTTTTGGGTAGAAGTCTTTTAAAGTTGGCTTAAAATATACTGTGCAGAGCAACAGAAAAATAAAAATATATTCCAAGAACACATATGGTATAATCCAAAAATAATCATTGGTAGGTCTTCTGTCTTTCTTAAAAGCTATTTTAATGCTGGTTTTGTTTTCATAAGTGACTTGTTCAACTTAGATAATAATTTTTTAAGCCTAGACACTTTTAAAGATCTTGGTGTAAAAACACATTTTGTTGAATTCTCTGGATTGAAACAGTCTGTGTTTCTTTCTTATGGTCCAAATATACCAAGTTCTGTGAAAATCAGTTATACTAATATGAAAGGCTGTAAAGACATGTATGGTATTCTTACTATTAGAAAGAAAGAAACAAGTACTTCAATTTCAAAATGGAATGAAAATGGATATTTATTCACAATGCGAGAACGGAGTAAAATTTTCGAACTTCCGTTTAAAATTACACAAGAATCTAAACTGCAGTGGCTACAATTTCAAATTTTACATAGAATAGTTCTAACAAATTTATATCTATTTAAACTTAAGATAAAGGAGTCTCCAGCTTGCAGTTTCTGTAAGACTGACATTGAATCAATTGAACATCTTTTGTTGAATGTAATTTAGTAAAAGAGCTTTGGAGTGATATTGAAGAGTTGTTTTCTGTAAGTTTAATACATCTGTAATTTTTGACAATATTGTTTGGCAAACATAAGGATAAGAATGTCCATAAAGTGCAAAATTTGATGATACTGATAACAAAGAATTATATTTTTTCGACTAAACATAAAAATCCTTCTTTTCTAGGTATAATGACTCTAAAAACAATTATTGTTGAAAGAGTCTTGAAAGAGAAATTTTTACTTTTTAAACAATGTTAATATACAGAGTATGAGAATACCTGGCAGAGCATCTGTGATATGTTATAATTCATTTGTACAAATCTGCACATGTATATGAATTTTCTAAAAAATAAATATTAATTTTTACACCCCCCTTAATGTAAAGAAAAAAAACAATACAATGCCCCTATATTTTTTCTTCTTTTCTCTCTCTATTTCTTTTTCTCCTCCCTTTTCTTTCCTATAATAAAATAGCTTTCACATGTGTTTCATTAAATGTGAACAAGTGTATGTGAATGTCTTTATGCAAATTTGATACCGGTAAACGCTATCTATAATCTTTTATATAACATTTTTGAATACGTTTTCTTATTATATCACAAATGTAATAAGTTTCGCTATAAACCCTGAAAAATGCCGAGTCACACCGGAAACAGTTATGTCCGGCCGGAAACAGTTATGTCAACCCTCGCCGGAAACAGTTATGTCACTATTTCGATCACGTTCACGTGTTTTTACGTTAGGCATTTTAGTTCGGGTTCGAGATTTTATGACGTCGGTTGCTAAGCAAAAGTAAACAACACAGCGTATAAATTTCTTAACATCAAGAATGCATTTTTGGATTATTTTTGTACATTTTAACGATCTTAAATGATTTTGAATTTTCTTTTAATTTTAAAAATGTCATATAACGTATACCACATGGCTTCTCGGGCGACTATACCAGAATATTTGCCCCTCGGTGACAGGAAAGCCCTGGAGTGTTATGTCACCCTCTGCCTTCGGCATCGGGTGACATAACACTCCAGGGCTTTCCTGTCACTTCGGGGCAAATATTCTGGTATGTCACCCTCGAAGCCATGAGATATATGTATAATATACATATGAATATACTTTTGTATAAACTTGTTTGATATAAATGTGAAAGTTAAAAAAAACAACTCATATTTGACCTGCCCCGTGACCTTATGTTTGATGTACATAATCTTTGATACTTTTGATTAAAATCAAGATATATTCTAATTTCTTTGCTCAATTTATTTGAATCTGTTGTTAAAACATGTGTACCAAATTAAGTGTAAATATGACGTTTAATAGAAAAGTTATAACAACATTCTACGAATTTTTTGAATGACCTTCGTATAAGTAGTTAATCTGCTTAATACCCAGGAGCAGCCCCGTCCTATCCTCAAAAGTTCGCAAAAGTAACTCCCCTGTTTAAAAAGGGCAATAAATCAGACCCAGGAAACTATCACCCAATCTCAAAATATATCGAAAGTTGTAGCAGAAAATAAATATCTTTACTTTTCAGTTGATTTATTAGTTAAAGCATAATGTGTATTTCGAGAACTTTATTCATGCCAAACAGCTCTTACGAACCTAATTGATAATTGGTTGCATGTAATGGATCAAGGAAATTTTGTTGGCAATACTTATCTGGATTTTAGTAAAGCATTTGTTTCTTCTTAATCATGATATACTAAAAACTTAAATGCTATCACTTTGATCCAATATCAATTAAATGGTTAAATACATACTTATATGATCGAACTCAAAGTGTTGAAATTGGTGCGTACACATCTGAATCACTGCCAGTCACAGCAGGTGTGCCACAAGGCTCTATTTTAGGTCCTTTGTTGTTTCCGTTGTACATGTATATTAATGATTTACCATTGTCTCTTGAACATTGTATTATTGATATGTTTGCTGATGACACTACAATGCATCTGCATGGTAATAGTATTTCACGTATTGAAACAACTCTTAATCATGAACTTTGACAAATACAAAAATGGTGTCAACAAAATCAGCTGCAGATGATTAAAGGGAATGTTAATGGGAACACACCAAAAAAAAAACGTTTATTTTCATTTACAATTTTCCGGTCATCCCCTCGAAAATATAGAAATGCAAAATTTATCATGTGTTCACATTGATCATAATCTTCAATATACATGTCATGTAGATGCAGTTTGTAAAACTCTTACATATAAATTATTACTTTACGAAAAATTAAAAATTTTCTTCCAATGCGTACTAGAAAACCTTTAGAATGCCTTTATTGTACCCCCCGCAAACGAAGTTTGGGGGGGGGGTATATAGGAATCACCTTGTCCGTCTGTCTATGCAATCGTGTCCGGTCCATATCTTTCTTACATACGGACATTAGAATCTACTACTCCACACAAAGATTGCCTATGACCTAAGGATGTAAGCATGACCTTGACCCAAGGTCATTTTGGAAAGTTTAAGGTTACTAAAAGAAAAATTTCATAATTCGAGTCCGGTCCATATCTTTCTTATAAATAAACTTGGCAGGTTCTCATTTCACAAAAAGATAGATAATGACCCAAGGGTGTGTCATGACCTTGACCCAAGGTCATTTGGGGAAGTTAAAGGTCACTGAAAGAAAAAATTCTTAATTCGTGTCTGGTCTATATCTTTCTTATGGATACATTTGGTAGGTTCTTATTTCACACAAAGATTGCCCATGACGTAAGGTAGCGTCATGACCTTGACCCAAGGTCATTTGGGGAAGTTCAAGGTAACTGGGAGAAAAAATGTATAATTCATGTTTGATACATATCTTTATTATGGAAAAACTTACTTCTGAAAAACCAAGCGGGGGGTATTTTGTCCCGTTTAGACAGTTCTAGTTCTACCATCAATTTTATATTTTCTATCCATTTGGGGCAACTAGCTATAATCAGACCAAAACTGTATTTGGAGTAGCATTTTGAAAGAATTTCACAGAAATTTCTATTTTTAGTAACCAAGGCAATTATGTTCATGAAAGTCAAAAACCGATATATAGAATTGTGTATCTTAGTGCATTCTACTTGTGTGCCAAGTAATACTGAAATCAGACCAAAACAGTAGGAGGCGTAGCATTTTGAAAGAATTTCACAGATATTTCTATTTTTAGTAATCACGGCAACATCGTTCATCGAATGTAAAAACCGTTGCACAGAATTATGTATCTTAGTGTAGTCTACTCGTGTGCCAAGTTATTATGAAATCGGACCAAAAGTGTAGGAGGAGTAGGATTTTGAAAGAATTGCACAAAAAAATTGTATTTTTAGCTATAGTAACCACGGCAAAACTGTTCATCGAAATCAAAAATCGATATACAGAATTATGTATCTTAGTGTAGTCTGGCTGTGTGCCAAGTTATATCAAAAACAGTAGGAGAAGTAGCATTTTGATAGAATTTCACAGAAATTTATAGTATTAGTAACCATGGCAACACCGTTCATTAAAATTAAAGAAATGTTGCATAGAATTATGTATCTTAGTGTAGTCTACTTGTGTGCCAAGTTATTGAAATCGGACAAAAACTGTAGGAAGAGTAGCATTTTGAAAGAATTTCACAGAAGTTTATATTTTTAGTAAGCATGGCAACACTGTTCATCGAAATCAAAAACCGATGCACAGAATTATGTATTATCAGTAGAGGGACCAGAGGTCACCTTATATTGTATATCAGAAGGGAGGGGGGCAGAGGACACCTTATATTGAACATCATAAGGGGGAACAAAGGTCACCTTATATTGTACATCAGTAGGAGGACTAGAGGTCACCTTATAATGTACATAAGTAGGGGGATCAGATGTTATCTTATATTGTAATTCAGTAGGGGGACCAGTGGTCACCTGATACGAGAGTCCAGGAAACCATAGGATCTGCCGTAATCCAGTATACAAAGGGTCCCAAAATCTAGTTCTAAAAACAATCAGAACTTGGATAAAAATTCAACGGACATGTTTTAATTAAAAGATATACGGTTAAATCATTATGACTAAATTATTGAAAAGCATCTTTTGTTTCTTTCCGAGCACCGAGGATATTATTTATTGAACAACTCTGTTTCTTCCTTCTGAAAGGCGTTTTTTTTTTCAAGTTTGGAAAATGAAACAAGTCAAAAGGCGAAAGATCTGACGAATATTGTTAATGTGAAAGAACATTAACTTTCTGTTTAGATCGTGCGGGTTTGGACGCTGTCATAAAAAATATCTAAGTGGATTCCTTATTCTCGTTAACCTTTTGATTTTTTTTTTTTTTTTTTTTTTTTGGAGCAAAAAATTGAATTCTAAATTCCTCCAGCGATTGAACTGCCTCCCCGAATACGAATTTGAACAACAAGACCACTAATATTTAAGAAAATTGCATATAAATCTGTATTTGTGTTCTCGCAATTCTCTGCTCTTCTCAGACCTTTGCTGTTTTTTTTTTCAGGTACATCTTATTGTAAATTTTGTTTTGAGGGTTTTAAGCAAAAGACTGAAGTTTCATTATCTGTTTGAAATTCAAACAAAAGTGGACTACAATTACTGATATTTTTATCAATTGTTTTGATTTTCTTACACGCAGTCGTTTTCACTCATTTTTTTTTAAACATAGGGTGACTTTTGAGCACTAAGCTTTTTTTTTTACTGTCAAACGTTTCTTTAAAACAGTGTGAACTATTCCCGAAATGATGTCTATCAAATTTGCTATGTGTTGTATAGTCAATCATACACCATCAGTGATTATTTGTTGAAATTTGGCAAACAGCACATTAGTTGTTTAATTTTTTCGTTTGCAGGGACGGTATCCATTTTTGATATCCATTATATATTTTTTTTATCATTGAAATCCACCTGCTCAATTAACTATGAAATATAAAACAGACATTGATTGCTGTACATTTTGCATATTTCAGTGAGTATTTCTTTGGGATTCCTGACAAGTTTTACAGCAGCTTTAATGAACGGTTTAATTTCACTCGGTTTACTGATTCTTTACTATTCATTTTTAATGCAGTGTCTCGAATACCCTTGTTTTCCACCTTTCTCACATAGAAACTATTTGATGAAAAGTGGTCACATAAACTGTTATAAATTCATAAAAGATTCAATTATGAGAGAAAGTCAAGCTTAATGCCATATATCTGTATTGTATGCCTTAGAGTTCAGGACATTATTTATTGGACAGACCTCGTAATTTGTACATGAGTAGGGGGACAAGGGGTCACCTTATATTGTACAGCATTAACTAATGACCACACTATTTTGAACAACAATGAAGAAACTGGAAAACACCTTATATTTTACATCAATAAGAAGACCAGAGGTCATCTTATTTTGTAAGTCAAAAGGGAGACCATAAGACACCTTATATTTTACATAAATATTGAGACCAAAAAACTCCTTATTTGGTCACCTGAATCAACTCTTGTGACTTATTGCTATCTGTTTTTTCTGGCGTCGTGCGCTGTGCATTGTGCGTTAACATTCAAACATTTTCGGCTTTTCTCTGCAATCCCTCAACCATTTACAACCAATATTGGCATAAAGCATCTATGGGCCTGCACCCCCTAAGGCAATAAAGTTGGGGCGAAACTACTACAACTGATGAAATCTTTAAAAATCTTTACTCATTGACATCAAGCCGTCTAACTGTTGGCATAATTATTATAAGCATTGACTCCTCTACCAAAATTGTGAAATTTATTGTCCCAGGGTCAGGGGCCCTGGGTTTAGGACAGGGCTATAAAAATTCATATCGTGAAATGCATTTATTCTTTGAAGATCTTTCCCTCTGCCCCTGGATATTAAACAAACTAACTACATGCATAGATATGATGAAGAAGGACATTCTCTCCAAAATTTTGAAATTCGTGATCCAAAGGTCAGGGGTTCTGGTGTTACGATGGGGTAATATGTATTGTAAAGTAATTCAGTAATTCTTTTAAAAAATCTTCCTCTCTGCACCTGGATATTAATTAAACTAACTACATATAGTTATGAGAAGCAAGGGAGCCTCTTCCAGATTTATAAATTTAACGGCCCCTTGCTCATGGGTAGCACTGAGGAGTGGGGGCTCTAATTAAATACTGTAATTGAATTCATGCTTTGAAATTTGTTCTTTGGTATATCCCAAATTTTTTTATGAACAAGGGTGCCTGTTCCAAAATTGTGAAATATATATCCCCAGGATGAGGGTTTTTGTGGTCAATGGGCACTACTAATTATTGCTAATTATTACTGATTATTTGAAATGCTCTTAATGACTTTTTGTTCCCCTACGCTCTATATAGGTATTAAGTAGCCAAACTAAGCATGCTAAGTATATAGCTATGATGAGCGATGGTGTTTTTTTTTTTTCAAAAATGCGAATGTCATGGCCTCTGGTTCAAAGCGCAAAACAAATTCACTTGTTTTCAAGTTTTAAGATGATGTGCAGATGACCTATAAGACCCATAGGCCTCTTGTCATGTTCTTAAGAGAAAACCTTCAGTATCCCAGTAATATTCATTTTATCTGTAACCTCTGGTCTGCCCTTATTTTCGTTTTAGAAGTCATTTGGTTAAGTCGTGTCTAGAATCGTTGATGCCTTATCTCTACATTTATATAAATTTTATTTTATGTCTGGTTTCCTTGAAAATGTACAACAAAGGGGACCACTGGTATCATATTTATGTACAATAGAAGATGACCTCTAAACTCCTCGTGTTGTAAATATAAAGTAACCTTAGGTCCCCATAATGATCTAACAACATAGGGTGACCTCTAACCCCCTATTGATGTATAAGGTGACCTCTGTTTATGCTTTTGATGTACAATATAATCTGACATCTGGTCTTGTAGAATATAAGGTGACCTCTGGTCCCCTTTCCGTTGTAAAATATAAAGGTGACCTTAAGTCTCCATAATGGAATCAAATATAAGGTGACCTTTGATCAACCTAGTGATGTACAATATTAGTTTTCCTCTGGTCCACCTAGTGACGAACAGTAAAATTGTCATCCAACTAATGTACAATACACGGTGACCTCTGGTCCTCCTACTGCTGTACAATATAAGATTACCTCTAGTGCCCCTACAGATGTACAATGTAAGGTGTCCTCTGGTCCCCCTAATGATGTACAATATAAGATAACCAACTGATGTAAAATGCAATATAAGGTGTCCTCTGGTCCCCCTACTATTGTACAGTACACTTTAAGGTGTCCTCTAGTCCCCCTCCTTATGTACATTATAAGGTGTCCTTTGGTCTCCCAACCAATGTACAAAATAAGGTGACCTCTGGTCCCCCTACTGGTGTACAATATAAGATGACCTCTAGTCCCCGAACTGATGTACAACATAAGGTGACTCCTGATCCCCCAACTTTTGTTTAATATAAGATAACCTCTGGTCCCCCCACTGATGTAAAGTGCAATATAAGGTGTCCTCGAGACCCCCTCCTGATGTACAATATAAGGTGAATTCTGGTCCCCCTTGTGATGTACAGTATCAAGTAACCTCTGATCTCCCTACTGATGTACAATATAAGGTGACCTCTAGTCCCCATACTGATGTACAATATAAGGTTACCAATGGTCCCCTTACTGCTGTACAATATAAGATGACCTCTAGTCCCCCTACTGATGTACAATATAAGGTGTCCTTTGGTCCCCCTTATAATGTACAATATAAGATAAGCTCTGGTCCCCCAACTGATGTAAAGTTCAATATAAGGTGTCTTCTGGTCTCCCTACTCATGTTCAGTACCCTATAAGGTGTCCTTTAGTCCCCCTCCTCATGTACATTATAAGGTGTCCTTTGGTCCTCCTACTGATGAACAGTATAAGGTGACCTCTTGTCTCCCTACTGATGTACTATATACAATGACCCCTGATCCCCCTACTGATGTACATTATAAAGTGATCTCTGGTCCTGCTACTGATGTACAATATAAGGTGACATCTGGTCCCCCTACTGATGCACAATATAAGGTGACCTCTGGTCCCCCTGCTGATGTACAATATAAGTTGACCTCTGGTTCCCCTACGCATGTACAAGAAAAGGTGACCTTTGGTCCCCCTAAGTATGTACAATATAAAGTGACCTCTGGTCACCCTACTGATGTACAATATAAGGTGACTCTTGGCCCCCCTACTTATGTATAATATAAGGTGACATCTGGTCACCCTACTGATGTACAATATATGGTGACTTCTGGTTCCCCTACTGATGTATAATATAAGATAACCTCTGGTCCCCCCACTGATGTAAAGTGCAATATAAGGTATCCTCTGGTCACCCGGCTGATGTTCAATATAAGGAAACCCCTGGCCCCCCTACGTATGTACAATATAAGGTGTTCTCTGATTCCCCTTATGATGTACAATACAATTTAAGGTGTCCTCTAGTCCCCCTACTGATGTAAAATACAAGGTGACCCCTGGTCCCCCTACTGATGTACAATATGAGGTGACCTCTAGTCCCCCTACTGATGTTCAATATAAGGTGACCTCTGATCCCCCTACTGATGTACAATATAAGGTGATCTCTGGTCCCCCCATGATGTACAATATAGCAATGAGGTAAAACACAAATTTCGATATTACGAGACCTCTGGTCCCCTAAATACGTAAATAAAATGGGACCTTTGATTGCCTAATGAGGTACATATAAGGTGATCACTGGTCCTCCTATTGATGAACATATAAGGTGACCTCTGATCCCCTTTTTGATGTGCAATAAAAGGTGACCTCAGGTCCCCTAATGATGTACATATATATGTAAGATGATCTCTGGTCCCCTATTGATGTACAATATAAGGTGACTTCTGCCCCCCCCTATTGAAGTACAATATAAGATGACCCCTGGTCCCCTTTCTGATGTTCAGTATAAGGTGACCTCTGGTCCCCTAATTGATGTAGAATATATGGTGTCCTCTGGTCCCCCGTCTGATGTACAATATAAGGTGACCTCTGGTCCACCTACTGATATACAAAATAAGGTGGCCTCTGGTCCCCCATTTGATGTAGAACAGAAGAGGGCATCTGGTATCCCTTTTGATGACGTATGGTCGCCCTTAAGATGTACAATATAAAATGACCTCTGGTCTTATAAACTTTTTTTTATCTCTGGCATCCGCATAATTATTATGGGAACAAGCGGAAGTCTTATACATAAATAAGAATTTCATACTTCACAAATTGTAGTATAAGAATGAGACAAAGGTACATGTAATCTTATGTTGTACATTATTACGATGTGAAAGTTGTAGGTAGGCAATAATTAAAAATCATGGTATGTGTAGAATTATTTTTCAAATCCTCTCCAAAAAACTTGCAGCCCTACTTTTTTGACAGGGAAAAAAGTGCACAATTTCTCCGAATTTTCTAAATGTATGTAATTTGGAGGATTAGTCAACTTGGTTGTCTTCAAATACAGTATATGTATCCCAAAAGTATATAACAATTGGTGCATTTTTATTAGGTCACCTGATTAAACTGAGACCTATTGCTATCTGTTTTCGTCCGTCGTCGTGCGTCGTCCGTCGTGCGTTAACATTTGAACATTTTCAGCTTCTTCTCTGCAACCACTGAACCAATTTCAACCAAATTACGCACAAAGAATCTATGGGTGAAGGGGAACAAAAATTGTGAATTTCATGATCCCTGCCCCCCTGGGGCCTGAGGGGTGGGGCCAAAACCACTAAAATTGATGCAATCTTTAAAAATCTTCTTCTTTACTCCTGGACATCAAGCAGTCAAACTGTTTGCATGATTGTAATTAGCAATGAGTCCACTACCAAAATTGTGAAATTCATGGCCCTGGGGTCAGGGGTTCTAGTGCTAGGGCGGGGCTAAATAAGTAGGTAGTGAAAATGCATTATTTCTTTGAAAATCTTCTTCTCTGCTCCTGGGTATTAAATAAACCAACTAAGTACATAGTTATGATGAGCAAGAGTGCCTCTACCAAAATTGTGAATTTTATGGCCCC
>PRKT01001379.1:27766-70538 GCA_003671525.1 Saccostrea glomerata | reverse complement strand
CTACCAAAATTGTGAAATTCATGGCCCTGGGGTCAGGGGTTCTAGTGCTAGGGCGGGGCTAAATAAGTAGGTAGTGAAAATGCATTATTTCTTTGAAAATCTTCTTCTCTGCTCCTGGGTATTAAATAAACCAACTAAGTACATAGTTATGATGAGCAAGAGTGCCTCTACCAAATTTGTGAATTTTATGGCCCTAGGGTCAGAGGTTCTGGTGTTAGGGCGGGGCTCTATTGATTACATGGTGAAAATTCATGATATCTTTGAAAATCTTCTCCTCTGCTCCTGGGTATTAAATAAACTAACTAAGTACATAGTTATCATGAGCAAGAGTGCCTCTACCAAAATTTTGAATTTTATCGCCCCAGGGTCAGGGGTTCTTGTTTTAGGGTGGGGCTAAAATGATTATATAGTGAAATGCATGAATTCTTTGGACATTTTATCCTTTCCCTCTGGTTAATATACTAATGATCAAATTACATATTTAAGGCCATGATTTATTTTATTTTCAGTTTTACAAACCCTCCGCTCAAGGTTTTGAATTTTCAGAAAAAATAAAACAATTTTTTTCTTTCCGATGTCAAATTTGAGTCGGGATTGAGATTTCAAATTTACGAAGTTTTAAGATGAAACGGCGGGTAAATAAAGCTAGATCTGAAAAGATAGCTTGGTTTAGTGTAAAATTCATCGATAAGAGTGTCATTCTAAACGTTTCACCCGTTCAAAGGACAAATAAAATGCTGACGACTTTGTTGCACAATGACATGCTGGTGAGATAATTAAATGTATGTTTTCGTTTCAAAAGTATCTGTCTGTAAATTATTTTCCTCCCCAAGGTTTTAAACTGCCCGTGGTAGCTATTGCATATTGCCAGCGACATTGTTTAGGTATCTGTTATAGCTTACAGTCTAAGCATCATTCTTTAGAAAAGGGTTACTTATGTATCAGATGTAATGAATAAAACTATGGGAGAAGTTAAGTCCATTTGAGGAAGAAATAAACAATAACCTGTAGAAATAAAAAAAAATTCAACTATTAAAAGGCAAGAATATACAAATATATACAGGCATATAGTATCATTTGTATCAGCCAGAAAAATTATTTTACACAGGTCCAGGAAAATACACTTACACTTAATTGAAAAAATGTTCACCGTACTCCCCAATACTCCCTGTCTGTTTTATGATAGGAATTATAATTTTAGGCATCAAGTAAATTTAGAACAATATCTACACATTCACCTAACACATATTAAAAAATGAAGATATATTGAAAGACTTTTAAAGAATTTATTTTTTTTTAAATATATTCTGACCAACATCACAAAATTTATATAACTGGTCCAAACTGGCAAACTTTGAAATAAGCAATTAAATCTTCTACTTTCCTATTTGTAAGCATTATGTGTCCAGTGGTAAGGAGCCTATTAGAATAGCATAAAAAAAAGAATGTACAAATTTTTATAATTGATTTATCAAAAAAAAAATTTATTTTCTTCTCCTTTGGGACTTTTTTATTCTCATGTTCATAACTAAACCTAAACAACAACAAAAAATTCTGGCCTTATAATGAAGAAAGGGACCTCTTTCAAAATAGATAATTTCAGGGACGCTGGGTCAGGGGTACCAGGGGGGTACTTTGACTAAAAATAAATTAATGCTTTGAAATCTGCCCTTTGAAAAGCAATGGTGCCTTCTTCAAAATTTGTAAATTTCATGGCTTTTGGATTAAAACACGAACCAAATACAATCGCTGGAAAGTTGTTACATGATACTCAGGTGACCTATAAGGCCCGTGGGCCTCTTGTTTCTTTTTTTAAATGTAGTTTTGATTGGTAAATATGAATTTAATGTGTTAATTCCGGGGAAAGGGGAAGAGAACTCCATGTAGCCCCAAACTTCGCAATACAGGGAGTACATCTTCTTTGTAAGATGAATAAAATCAAAATGTTAAAGGATTGGTGAAAAGTCCGAGCGAAATGAAAAGGTAAAGAGGGTAGGAGGCAAAATCTTCATCCTCCCCCTGCTTGTTAGAGATCTGCGAATGCAGAGACTGGACGTTGTTTACTCTGAGTCGCTTACTATTTGTAAGGAGATCAGGGGTTAGGCACTGTGTTATATAGATACTATAACCTTACATGGAAGAATAAAATCATAGGGGAGACCACAGGTCACCCAACATAATCCATTAATGTTAAACCCTTATATATCATATATCTTAAAATGTTGTAGTTAATGTTGCTTAGCCCCCCTCCCCCCTCCTTTTCTTTTCTAATACCCATCAGACGATTATTCCTTTGACAAAAATAAATTTTCTGAGTTTTTTTTTCTACACTGTAAAGGCTTCACAGTATTACGATTTATTCTATTTTACTTTACATATGCAACTCACTACATTCTGTAGCGGAGTAAACAGGCCCGATAGTCGTGAACAGAGCAGTGGACCTAAGGTCCTAGTTGAGCGTACGTTTTATCCTTCTGCCCGCAGATGAGCGATACCAATAGAGCGGAGGCTTTATAAAGCCTCCGTCTAAAAATTGTTTTGGACAAAGACAAAAAATATATTATGAAAAGATGTGCATATCAGAAACATTAAGTTAATTTTAACATATGATTCCTGCCTTATTTCCACAGGAAAAAATGTACTAAGACAATAGTCGATTCGTGAGCAGAAATCACTCTTGTTTACATACATAGAGAAATTAAATGGAAAAAATTACATCAATTTATTACAATTCTTAGAATTGCGAAATTAACTATAAATAAACATTTCTTTCTTACTTCTAAGGACAGTTCACTATAACTGCCTAAAGCTATTCTATAAATAGAATTGGTGTGCAGTGTTGAGATTTACCTTACAGATGCCATAGCTTCAACCAACTAAAAGTTATGGACAAGATTAAAGTTTTTAAAATTTTATTTATATGCAGTTTTAAACAAAACAGAATTCCGGATAGTACAAACTGCATTGCAACTACAGGGTGTTGCTAAAACGTGTAAGAGAAAACGGAACGGAACGGAAAACGGAATATATTATTTTGGATTAAATCACTAAAAATACACACATTTTATCATAGACTATATATCTTGTACACATTCCATCCCCTCTATTAAATAAAAGTTAATTTTGTCATGCTCAGTCTTTTATTAACACAAGTCGCTAACATAGCATTCACCTAGAATCGAATTTGAAAAGGGGGGGGGGGGGGGGTAAACGAAAAGTATTTTACAAGCAAAAAACACAAAAGAAGACAATTGTTTGATTCGGGAGGGGATATTAAACACAAAAAGAAAACAATTGTTTGATTCAGGAGGGGGGATAAGTTCCAACTCCCAACATCTTTCAGTACGATTTTTTTTACACTAACGCAATATGTAATTAAGAATCTGTGAAAGTTTCATTAAATTTCCTTCAGTGGTATGAGAGGAGTTGCGGATAAGCGATGGGTACCCCAAAGCGTAACGGACGGACGGAAATACCGATTACTATATACCCTCCCACTTTTAAAGCCGGAGGTATAAAATTGTTTAAAAGAATTATTAAGATTTAGGGCAAACCTTTACGGCAAGCTCTTATAAACATCTCTTATACACACTGGTTGTTAAAATATTATTCAAAATTAGAGTCCTTTTGTGGATAGACAAAGTTATGGTAGATATGATGCAGACTGCAGAATCTTTGCATTAACTGTAGTTAAATTTTGTTTGTTTGCGGCACATATGTGTGCATGGGGGAGGCCTATTGGAATGACCCCGTAAAAAGTGTCATAGAAGTTGTAATAGTGCTGGCCCCCTTTTTGTGTCCAAAATGTACGAGGGTCATTGAAACTAGAGGTACTGTGAGCAATGAGCTCACTAAATGATACCCCCCGCCTCCCATAATCTCGATGTGTTGCTTCATATTGTTTTACCAATCTCTCACAAGAGGGCGCGCTCCGCTTACGATGAGCGTAATTCGCCCTCTGGTGAGAGATTGATTGTTTTACGGTAATGTGTAAAGAGGAATAACTCGTCCTATCAAACATTATCCAGAAGCTTCTGTTATGTGACGTCATAGGTAAATAAAAAATAGCAATGTCCATATTTTGCTCTGGGAAACCTAAAATACGTGTTGAATAAAAAAGTAAAATAGGAGGTGCACAATGGCAATATGTAATAAAGATTCTGTGAAAGTTTCATTAAATTTCACTCAGTAGTATAAGAGGAGTTGCGGATAAGAGAAAAAGCGTAACAGACGGACGGACGGAAGGACGTACGTACAGAGGGACGGACGGACAGACGGAAGGACGGAAATCCCGATCACTATATACCCTCCCGCTTTTCAAGCGGGGGGTATAAAAATACGTAGACAATGTCCTCCATCATCATATTATTTTTACAAAATTTTAGATCAGCACATTTTCATATGTAAAAACATTTATTTTTTGAGTGTGTAAAGTTTCATTCCATTAGATTTAATGGAAGTCGTGTTAGACAATTTTAAAAGCAGCATGTTTTTTCACCACGGAGCACGGTTAACAACACAGTGACGTCAAAAACAACGTCGATAAATTTTCTTAGAATTACTGAGTACTTTGCCTTTTCATTTCATCCATGGTTTGTTGAATAATCTGAATTCTTGAATCTATAGCCCTTTACACCTAGTTCGCTAACAATATTTTGAGTACCTTTTGGTAAATTGTCAATGTTTTCTAATTCTTTATAGCATAACTTTTGTTTGCACAAGTTTCGCAAATATAAAGTGAATCGCACATGACATTTTATGACGTTACTAACTCTTTGACAAGATTTTTAAGATCTTCCGTCTTGCTTCTTTCATTATTTGCAGAATCACCTTTTTGTGCGTCGTTTTTACTTTCGGATGCTATTGGAAGCGAAATTAAAAATCCGTATTTTCTACCTCTTTTGTTTTTCAATATTTTTCATTTATTTTTGGAATGTTAAGAGAAACCTTTCTTTTATTGCTTACTACATAATTTGTTTGAATATTGATAAATCCAAACTCTAGATATTAACATTTAAAAATCTGAAGCGGGTCCAAATGGCGGCTGTCTAGAGCTGTCAACTTTGCGCAAGAAAGGGTTTACGGAGGTAGCCGAGCGTTTGTTTAAACGGAAGTAACCTAAGAATAAATGAAATGTAAAGGAATACTTGGATTGTCACGTCGAAGTTACATTGCAATTCTGCAAACTAAGTTTTAATCCATATTCGTCTCAAACGTCTTCTGTAATTAGCTTTGGCTGGTTCTCAGAGAAAAAAAAGAAACGACTTAATGTGATAATGAAATACGATACCTAATATATTTTGCTTTTTGCGGATAATCATATTTTAAATCATAGTTATAAGTAAGAAACAATACTGATGTATATTGTAAGTATCAAACGCGAAACCACTGTTTTTCCCATGCACACTTGTGTCATATTAAACAGATAAAAAAGACAAATGTAAGAAAACTTTAAAAAAAAAAAAAAAAAAAAAAAAAGAAGATCGTTGAATGGAGTTTAAATTAACATTCTTGTCTCAAAGATCTGATTAAGCTATAGGGCGACACATGTTTTTTCGGCGAAACATTTTAACCTTTTCATGAAAGTTTAAGTAATCGGGATCGTTCACTATGGGGATAAACAGGAAATTTTGAAAAAGTTCAAAATTATAGCAGTTTTGCTGATCTAGTGTTACTTACATGTATCTACATGGAATGTGTTAAATATTCTCTCTTGATGTTGAAATTGTAGCAATAAGAACGTTCTTTTTTAATTTCCATTGAAGCTATCACACCTATTTAATGGAACATTCCAAGAATAAGGCTCTAAGATTTACTCGTGGCGTTTGACGCAAAATTATGAATAGTGTCCCATCTTTCATTATTGTAAAACAGATGTAGTGTTGCAGAAGTATATACAAGTACATATAGACCTGTGGTCCCAATAGCGTAATAGTAAGCTATTTGAGTTTTCATGCTAGCGACTCGGGTTTAATCCCTTTTGTTTTCATTAATAGATTTATCAATTTTTCAGCTCGATTTTGCGGTGGTTTTTTCCAGAATCGAACGGAAGACCTCTCATTGCTCTCAACGAGTTTCTTTTCTAGTTTTTACTACAATTTGTTTCTTCGCAGGCCGTTCATGGTCCGATTCCAAGTCTCTAACACTCAAAAAATAGTCATCCCCATTATAAACAAATGCATATCACATTTTGTATCAATTTCCGGGTTCATCAAGCATTCTCGGAGTTCGTTTTAAAGGTTTCCCGAATGCAAATCAAAATTTTATTGGTACTCCCTGCTCCGTGACGTCTTTCAAAGTCATAATTTTTCGCTTTTTTTTATGAAGTCTACCTGCCTTTTTTTTTTAAACGAATTATTACATTAAATTGTAAATGTATTACATTAAATTTCAGCATCTGAAGTATAAGTGAACAATTCTAAATTTAAACAATTCAATTTAATTTCGTTTAAGAGCCATTTATTAGAGGAATGACTCTAGACATTATAGAATGTATAATTAGAAAATAGGTCAATTTTTACCCTGCTCCGTGACCCCATTTTTTCTGTCTTAAATCTTTGATAATTTTCATAATTATCAACTTGAAGATATTTTCCCATTTTTTTGCTCAAATTATTTGAATTTATTGTTAAAATATATGTACTAAATTTGGTTATAATATGACGTTAAATAAAAAAGTTATGACAAAAGTCTACGAACTTTTAGAATGACCCTCGTACACAAGGTTTAATAAATCAATTTTAAATGTGGCTGTGGGCCCCTACGCAGACCCGAAACTGCCACCCCCTTTCATGACTCGTGAATTCGACACTGCGTGCATAATCTGAATAGCATAACCAGTTATTTTTGTCTTTTCAGACATTGACACGGGAAACAAATTGAAAGAGGGGGTGGGGGTCAGAAAAAAAATTCCAATATACAACAAATTTGACAAGCAAAAAAAGGGGGGATATGTCCTTTGCCCAAACACGAAAATCCTATTTCGTGTGTGTGTTTTGGGGGATTTCTTTCAGTAGCATTTTTTCCACGGAGGGTGTGTATAACTCATGAAAATATAAAAGTTTACAATTAATTTTAATTAGAAATGACTTTTACAACAAGAATATTGCTCTTTTATTCGATTTATATTGAATCTATGTTAATTGTTTGACAAAAAATTTTCCATTTTCCAGTCTGTTCCGCTTTCCGTTCCGTTTTTTCGTTCCGCGTTTTAGCTACACCCGCAACCACACATTCCGACATACGATTTAAAAAATCCCTACACATGTTTTCTGTCGACTTAAATTTTTAAAATACATATTTAAATTTTCCATTTAAACATTTTCTTGTTTTTATGAAATTATTCATCTTTGGGTGTTCTTCGTGTGAATAAGAATGCGTTTACAATTCCTCAATTTTTATGTTTTAATTTGGTAAAAGAAAAAAATTGGAGCAAATTCATTGAAATCGAAGACGACGTTTCCAAAATTGTTCGGTGTTTACAGAGAAATCAATGCATGTAAAATTTAAAAATATATATAAGTTTATTAGAAAATTTTCAGATTTATTAAGCATAAGCCATTTATATTAAATCACACGTACAAAATTACAAATAGCATAAAAATAAATGCTGCTAGCATAAAATATGTCCTTACCCTAGGAAAGAAAGCCTCATTCTAAATGGTTATTGTCTATAAATACATTTAAAAATTCCAATTTTTAAGATTGTTTTAAAAATAGGTCCACGTATACACAAATCTAAAAATATCAACGGAATTTTTAAAGTATATTTTTAATTTTGATTTAAAAAAACACGGAAGTAAAATTGAACCATAAGTTGGTTTTCCGTTGACGGGATAGCTAAGAATTCTTCATGGAGGTAGGCCTTCCATTTTTTTTCACCTCAACTTGTATTTAATGCTTTTCATTTCTTGTTCTATTTAGCTAAAATTTTCAAGATATACAAAATGATTTTGATCTCAGTTCACCTCAGGTGACCTATTGCTATACGTTTTCGTCGTCGTCAGTTAATATGTAGTGTATTAACATTCGAAAATCTTCATCTTCTTCTCTGTAACCGTCCAGCCAATTTCAACTAATTTTAGCATAAATCATTTATGAGTAATTTATAAAGGGGAACAAAAATTGTCAATTTCATGGTCCCTGCCCCCTGAGGACTGAGGGATGGGGCTAAAATTAATAAAATCCTTCGCAGCACAGTTAAGGTTACAAATGGAAATATCGGCGATTTTTTAAGATAAAAAATACATACTTCAATAAGATTGGCGAATCGTTTTAGGACCACTGATATCAAAAATATGTAATGTGGTTTAAATCTACATGTTGGGGATATTTAGATTTTTTATTAAGACGTCACGTGATATCGACGTCACATGATTTTAGCAATTACACTTGCAGTTTAGAGATCATCTATATATTCCAATATTGCAAGGGCATAACCAAGTTAAAAATCTTAGTTTATTTTATAATCCTTTTCAACACTATATGTAGTTTGTGAAAAGTGCTGCGAACCTATATAGTTTTCCTTTTTTAATTGCTAAAATTTGATTTTTTGGACGGCAGGTTGAATATTTTGCTGGTCAACTTCATAAAATATGGCCATAATTAATTTATTTCCAAGATTTCATGGGGTTCGCAGCACTTTTCAAATATCTTATTTTATGTGTAAAAACTTGACAAGATACATTGAGGGTATGCCCTTGCAATAAATCGATTTATTAGGGCCCTTCCATTACTTGTGCAATGAATCTGCGTACAAAAAAACGACAGAATCACTTGTCTTGAGAATGAACGGACAGTTAATAAATAAAATACTAAAATAGACATCGAATCCAACTTAACGGCCTTTTATTTAATTGCAAATAATATTTTATTTGAGAACAAAAGACATTTTTCATTGTACAAAATGTGACTTGATCAGTCTCTCCATAGACCTAAAACAAATTTAAAAAAACACATTTAGCTTATCATACCAGATGGTACATGGAATGGTTACATGTTCTCGTACATTTTCCATAGGGTTTCTGTGCAAGGCAGACCCCTTCTACAAACCCTGTGGGGGAAAAATAAAAATCTCTTAGGAATTCTATTGATCACTGACAATGTTATAATCTTAGATTAACACTGATTAAATAATAAAACCTTTCAGAGTAATTACTAACTTTTTAAAAATACATATATGCAGTTCATTAAAACCATAGGCGCTTGTTTTTCTAGATGTGTCTGCATGAGTACCCTCATTAAAATAAAAATTCGCTGAAATATGCACGTTTTAAAAATGTCATATTTACTGTATATAAAAATTCTTCTTTACGGGTACTCAGACACACCTAGAAAACGCATAATACACAAAATACACCATCCTGAAAGCTATGATTATAACGGGAACATATCAATTTATTAAGTTTGATCTAAACCATATGTAAACCTGTAAACCGCAGTTTATTTATTTATATCAATTCAGCATAGATCTGAAATTGGTCGTTGTTTAAATATTGGTAGATAATAACTTGTGTCATTATTTTGTAATAAATAAGAAGATAATCATGTACTAGTTACCGTGAAATATAATCGACAGCATTCAAGAGATGTCACGTCATGGTCAGCTGATGTCTGCATTTAAAACGTTTCCATCGACTCCACAGCGTAAGTTATAACTTCCGAAGTAGTAAATCGAGATCATTTCGTGGAAGAAGGCTTTGATAAGTGATTGATTTCTCTAATTTGTTGTTATTTCCTTAAAGAATGCAAAAATTCATGATGCGACAACAGTGATTTCATTACAGGAAGTTTGTTTCTATGCATCCCGGTGAGGGCGCTGCAATCGCAAGAAGATAGTGATTGTGACGTCATAAGTCGGCGGTCCCTTCGATTTAGGTCTATGGTCTCTCACTGTGTAAAAACTGCGTCATTTTTGCGAGATGACGTCACATCGAAAGTGCATTTCGATAGATGCATCGTTTATTTACTGATGTGTTGGATTTAACAAACGACAAAACTGCATGTAATAGTAAGTTTGTGTGTGGTACACAGCTATCCAGCTGTTTGAAATAGAAAATAATTTCATTTTGTGGTATTTTGAAAACCTATATTATGTGTGACGTCACAGTAAACATTTCCCGTACAAATTAGGCCCCGCCTCCTTACTTTAACCTTAACTGTGCTGCGTTAAAAAATCCTTTACTCCTGGACATCAACCAGTCAAACTGTTGGCATGATTGTTATTAGCATCGAGTCATCTATCAAAATTGTGAAATTTATGACCCCAGGATCAGGGGTTTTAGTACTAGGTTGGGGCTTTATAGGTTTTATTGTGAAAATGCATAATTTCTTTGAAAGTCTTTTTCTCTGATCCTTGGTATTAAGTAAATTACCACGTACATAGTTATGATGAGGAAAGGTCTTTTAAAATTGTGAATTTCATTGCCCCTGGATCAGGGGTCCTTGTGTTAGGGCAAAGCTCTGTTGAAAATGCACTAAATCTTCTTCTCTGCGACGGGGTATTAAGTATACAGCTACATGTATGATGAGAAACAGTTCTTCAAGATATGTGAATTGCAAAGACCCTAGGTCAGGGTACAGTAGAAGGGGGTCGTCATTTTATACTGAAAATGAATAAATGCTTTGAAATCTGTTCCATGGAATTAAAAAAAATATATATAATGAGCAAAGGTGTCTTTTCCAAAATTGTGAAATGTGTGGACCCAGGGTCATGGGTTCTATTGAGATGGGGAACTACTGATTATCGCTTAATATATTACTGATTAGTTGAAATCCATTTTTATGTTCCCCTTCCTTATACCAATTGGTATTAGGTAAGTGAACTAAGCATGCTAATTGTATAGTTATAATAAGCACCGATGCCTCTTTCTTTCCCAATTAGGAATGTCTTGGCCTCCGGTTTAAAACATTAACCAACTTATATGTGAGAAAGTTGTTAAAAGGGTGAGAGGAGAGGCGCTTTCCCCATTCTGTGACAAAAATTGAGCAAAGATGAAATCATTTTTATATTTCTTCAAAACATTTGAACTTTTTGGGGATTTTTTCCCAGATGGGTCCCTTTATACTTTGTGCAGAACCCACTGTGGTCCCTAGATCCTCGATTAGTTGGCTCCTATTATGCAACATGAAATGGCCGCGATTATATGTATAACAAGAGGTACATGGGCCTAATAGGTCAATTATCTTTTTCCTAGACATTAAGAGTGAAATAAATATAGTTTGCAATCATGAGATGCCTACTTCTATTTCAAAACATTAAAGTTTTTTTTTTATAACCAGGTCTATATGATGACATTACTACATTGACGTAAATAATTTAACTATTGGAAATTGGCAAACACCGAATTTTCTCTATCTTTTCTTATTTTAGGATATACTCATGACATTAGTCATTTTAATGTGTCCTATATTTATTTTTTTTCTTATTTTAAAAGTATAGTAAAGTAGTCATACAAAGACACATAATAAAAAAAAAAACAAGAAAAATGATTATTAGATAAGAGAGAAAAAGCACTTTTAAAGGATTTTCGGCTAAAATCCGTACTTAGATTAGAAGCGTTTTAGGGGATGAAGGACCTTTAGCTGAAAAAATACCTGTCATTTAATTTTTTTCATATTTTGTATATATCTTATTTAGTATGTCCTACATTCTATAAAGCAGACATATCAATAGGTTTCTAGACTTATTTCTGAGATAATGAGTGACAAATACCATGCCCCACAGTGTCTGAGCGGAGTTTTTATTCTCCGTGTTTCTGGGTCCATTTCTCGGTCGATAATTGAAAATTTTCACCATAGATAAAAAATATACCAGCGGAAATGTGTCTTTTAAAATATTCTAGAGTATGAATAGGGTTAAAAATTCGAAAAAGCAAGATTCTTTCGTAACACCACATCTGGAGACGGAAATTTACGACTTTTTTAGGACAATTTAAACCATAAAAAAATTAATTTGCAAAAAATCCTATCATTCAATATTTGAAAATTTACGTCGAAGTTCAAGGTCGTCATTGTATGATTAACTGTAAAAATATCGATTGGTGAAGCTGAGCTCAATATTGCACGGGGCAAAGTTAAACGAGTCATGATCATGAGAAAAACTTGTCATGTTTACATTTCTCGAGTACGGGAAAACCCAACTATGACGTCACACATTCCTGAAATAAGCGAAATAAGACAAACCCACAGAACTTTTCCGTCAACAACCATGTAAAAAAAAATTTTGCGTTCTGAAATTTACAAAATACCCTACCATGTACATATTATGGCCCGTTTTTATGATTTTATACTACCCGTTTTTACCGTGTATGATCTTACTGAACTAAAAGATCCACTATGACGTCAAAGACGCACTGGACGCGCCGAGTAGGGAAACGGCAGAGTGGATTAATCTATTCCGTAATTTGATAATATTTGCAAGAAATTTTGAATGTTTTCAGATATTTTTATACTAGATGGTGAACGCAAACAAACAGTCAAAAAAATTATACAAGTACTGTGGTTTCAATCTCGTTTTGTACATATTTTATCAGAGATTATGACGTAAATCAACTGAGTCACGTGACCATACATCCTTTATCCCCTTAAAAACTAAAAAACAAACATTGTTTGTGAAATCGTTTGATTGGAAAAACATATTTATTTGTGTAGTTGTATATTTCATGTATTTATTTATGTAGTTTATCGTCCCGGAATGATAATTTTATTTGTTAATGCCAAATTAAAAGGGCAACATGTTTTTAGTCTGTGCATACAAAACTTCCCCTTGCCTTTTCTCTGAGCGTCTGTTCATATTGTAGTATGGGTAGGTGGTCATATGACTGTTAAGTGAAGGAAGATGTTAGTTGAGGTTTTGTAAAAGGCGATTTAAAAATAAAAGAAAATTATAATAATTTCAATACAATGCGTACTGGTAACAATCCTCTGCTAAAACTTAAGTCTAAATAACTATCTTTCTTCCATTCCCAATGGCCGTGTTGAGTGTAGGGCAGTGCTGCAAGAATTCAATTGCATCGAAAGCAAATTAAACATTTTTAACTTTCTTTGATGGCCAAGAGATGCTTTCCGTAGCTCAAGAGTTTCGTGTTGGATCGCAAGTGTGTATCTTTATAAAAGTAAGTTTCTTATGTTTCATTTTTTAAAATCCTTTATACTTTTTTAAACAGCTTTTCGAAGACTTTTCTGAGAAGACTGATGGTGTTGCAGAGAGGACATCGGCAAGAAATGCAAAACATGTAACAAGTTATTGTATTGAAAAATACGTCTGGTAAAAAAATAAAGTTAAAAATTACTGGATGTGAAAATTCCAGAGTTATATACTTATGTATTCATAAATATGCAGAGAGAGAGAGAGAGAGAGAGAGCCCGCAAAGACCTTTATACTTTTCTTAGCAGGATCACGAGGCCTTTTTAACAGATTTAGAAGATGAACAGAAAATATGGGAAAGAAATGAAATAATATGCATATTTAAGTATTTAACTGATGTTCGTCCACGTCTGTTGTAGATTTGATGATCGCTTTATAAACACTGATTAAGGTAGAACCTATGTCGGAGAAGTCTTTGTCAAAGATTGTCAAACTGAGCCGAAGGCTATAGTGAGGTTTTCTTATCACGTTTTGTCCATCATCCGTCCGTATGTCCGTCTAGCTGTCCATCTGTCAACTTTTTTACACTTTCGACTTCTTCACAAGATTTTGACCAAACTTGGTACAAAGCATTCTTGGGTAAAGGGAAATTTAAATTATTAAAATGAAGGGCTAAGTCCCTGTACAGGGGGAGATAATCAAGAAAAGTTAACATTAGGTGGGGTCATTAAAAAACTTCTCAAGAATTCTGAGTTAGTGTAGATTCTAAACTGTTAAAACCATGACCTCGGGGGTTGGGCGAGGCCAAAAATTCAAATATTTATGCTGAATTATGAAATAATTATTTACCATCAATTATTCTTTATATTCATTAGTCTTTTTTTTAATTTAGGCCCAGCTGAAGAAGAAGATTGAAGATGAAATAAAGGAACAAGTAAGAAATGCAATAAAATTTATCCTCAAGTTATTTTTTTTAAATCTTTATTTCAACGCTTTGCATAAATAATTGCTTCACCAGTTAGGTTTCTTTTAATTTTTTAAGTATAAACTCCATGGCATTATTTACAATATTTACATTCGTTGTGTTTTTCTAGTAAGCTTACTGTGAAATTGATTTGAAAAACATTTTCATGTATACTCACGCGTAGAAATATACACGGAGAAACGTGCGTTAACGTGACGTCACAATGAGACTGCAGCGACGTTGGTAAAATGCAATAATATAGGACATCGGGAAATTCAAATATTGAGTATATTTTAGTTGCGACCAAACAGGTACAATGTAAATATAAGGAATGTTTTTCAGTTTAGTGTGAATTATTGGTGTGTGAATCACACAGACTTGCACATAGGCATATTTTGCATGAAGCGCAAGCGCTTCATGAAATATGCCTACGTGACAAGTATGTATGATTCACACACCAATAACTCACACAAAACTTAAAAAAAACATTCATTAAATAAATCACACATACTTGCACATAAACATATTTTGCATGAAGTGCTTACTAATTTTGTAGCATCGTTCATAATCAAAAATCGAAATAGGAATCAGATGCGGCATACTATGTGGTGTCTTTTATTCTATTTCACCGAGATATGTTTGTAATTGATAAGAATCTGAATGTCGAGACTAAGGCCTCTGCAAGCGTTTATTTTTTTTTAATGTAGAAGTATTTGAATAAACTCTGCTTCATAGGAATATAAATTTAGTTTGTTGAAAGACTTCGTCTCCGAACACTTCATAGATGTTGTCAATGAGGAGTTCCAGTATCCTTTTAATATCAACTTCAGTATACTTATGTGTAGAATGAAAGTAACTTTGGAGGAGGTAATTTTCTTGATGACTAATCATAAGTTGTGAAAATTGCTAAGTTCCTTTTTCATTGAAGAATCAGTCGTCTATGATATTAAAAAAGACTAGTTATCAATTCATGGTGAGTGAATGGTATATAGCATTTTTGTCAATGCGTAAAAACTCAAACACTGAGAACAAAATAAGAAAATAGCTTAAATTTTTCATTACCAAGAATCAGTTTTTTTAAATACTTGTTTTTTAAAATCATTTTTGATCAATAAACAAATAAATAGAGGATATTCTGTCTCACGAGTGAAATAAATTCCATTTTCAACTACAAGCATAATTTTCTATTTATAACATTTAAAAAAATCTTTGATATATCCGAATACGAATCAGATAAGGCATACTATGTGGTGTCTTTTATTTCTATTTCACCGAGATATATCAAGTAGACATCTGAATGGTAGTAATTATTGGTAATTGATAAGACGTTGTCAGTAAATCTGAATGTCGAGTCTAATGCCTCTGCAAGTTTTTTTTATTCTTTTTTATATAGATTGATTGATTGTATGTTGTTTAATCTCCCTCTCCAGAATTTTTCACTCGTATGGAGACGCCAGCGCTTTCAGCACTGCGCCACGCGGCCGACCTTTTAATGTAGGAGTGTTTGAATAAAGTCTGCTTTAAAGGAATAGAAATATAGTTTGTTGAAAGACTTCGTCTCCGAACACTTCATAGATGTTGTCAATGAGGAGTTCCAGTATCCTTTTAATATCAACTTCAGTATACTTATGTGTAGAATGAAAGTAACTTTGAAGGAGGGACTTTTCTTGATGACTAATCATAAGTTGTGAAAATTTTCCAAGTTCCCATTTTATTGAAGAAGCAGCTGTGTTTGATATTAAGGGGATGAAGGACCTTTAGCTGAAAAAATACCTGTCATTTAATTTTTTTCATATTTTGTAAATATCTTATTTAGTGTGTCCCACATACTATAAAGCAGACATATCAGTAGGTTTCTAGACTTATTTCTGAGATATTGAGTGACAAATACCATACCCCACAGTGTCTGAGCGGAGTTTTTATTCTCCGTGTTTCTGGGTCCATTACTCGGTCTATAATTGAAATTTTTCATCATAGATAAAAAACATGCCAGCGGAAATGTGTCTTTTAAAATATTTCAGAGTATGAATAGGGTTAGAAATTTGAAAAAGCAAGATTCTTTTGTAATACCACATCTGGAGATGGAAATTTACGAACTTTTTAGGACAACTTAAACAATGAAAAAAATAATTTGCAAAAAATCCTATCATTCAATATTTGAAAATTTACGTCGAAGTTCAAGGTCGTCATTGTATTGATTTACTGTAAAAATATCGATTGGTGAAGCTGAGCTCAATATTGCACGGGACAAAGTTAAACGAGTCATGATCATGAAAAAAACGTGTCATGTTTACATTTCTCGAGTACGGGAAAACCCAACTATGACGTCACACATTTCTGAAATAAGCGAAATAAGACATACCCACAGAACTTTTCCGTCAACAACCATATAAAAACATCTTTTGCGTTCTGAAATTTACAAAATACCCCAACATGTACATATTATAGCCCGTTTTTATGATTTTATACATGTACTACCCGTTTTTACCGGAATTGTAAAACGTACATTAAAAAGGACTTGTACAAGTTCAAACAAATTTTGTGAAAAATAAAAGTTTAATATTTTCTCAGCAAATCATCAGCTGCGATAGCCTAGTAGTTAAAGCGATCGCGATCACCCTTCAAGGACTTTAAGATGGCTTGATGGTAACTTAATGATGATGTATTTATTACTTAAAGGAACCTAAAATATGTTTAATGGCGACTTAAAGACAATTTTTATGCCGTCATTAAGGACCTGTAAGCTACCATCAAGCCAAGTTTAAAGGATGTGTTTCGTTTTTTGTTAGCAAACTTTGATTACTAGAAAGTCAAAAATCTATGCTAGATGAAGAAATAATTATTTGCAGTTAAACATTATTTCTAGTCTTTTTTTTTTTTTAAATTTAGGAACAGGATCTGAAGGAGATTGTACACGCAGAACGGAAGTTGGTAAGAAACGCAATAAAATGTATCTTCAAATATATTTTTTCTTTATTTCAATATTGTGCATTTTTAGTTTTAACTTCACCTATTAGGTCTCTTTAAATTTTTAAGTATAAAATCGATCCACGGCACAATTTACAATGGGTGTGTAAATCACACTTGCACATAAGCACATTTTGTATGAATCACTAGCTTATTTCGTCGCATCGTATATAATCAATTATGCAAATATGATTCAGATGCGGCAATCTCTGTGATGTCTTTTATTTTAATTTCACTGGGATATATCAAGTTGACATTTGAATGGTAATATCTAAAATTATACTTTCATGGAAATTACTTTAATCTGATTGATCGAGAAATATTTGATAAAAAACTATATTACCTGCTTAATAATGAAGCCACGCCCTCTTTCATAGCAACAGTCAACAGTGCTTGACGATGGGCGAGATTCCATGAAATAGCCACTGCTCAGAATTTATGTGCGCACGTTTCATTGTTATATGTTTTTGTATAAATCATTCAGTAGAACATAAAAAATATTGCATGTAGTTGAGTGTTACATTGAAAATTTTCACCCCAAGCAAACCATTGTCAACCGAGGCTTTTCTTGGGGTGAAAATTTTCAATGTAACACTTAACTACATGAAATATTTATATATTGGTAATTGATAAGACGTCGTCATTAAATCTGAATATCGAGTTTAAGCCTCTGCAAGTGTTTTATTTTCTTATATAGATTGATTGATTGTATGTTGTTTAACGTCCCTCTCCAGAATTTTTCACTGGTATGGAGACGCCACTACTTGTCGGTAGAGAAATGTAAATTCTGAGTTATGCTCAGCACTCAGGGTTATTGAGCAGGGAGGGATCTTTTTTGCCAGCACATACTGCGACATGGCACCTCGGTTTATACAGTCTCCTCCGAAAAACCGGTCTTCACGACCCACAGTGGGATTCGATCCCCCAACGTATGGATTAACGCTTTACTTCGTGACTCTAGAGAAGACGCTCTAACCACTGCGCCACGCGGGCGACCTTTTAATGTAGAAGTGTTTGAATAAACTCTGCTTCATAGGAATATAAATCTAGTTTGTTGAAGACTTCGTCTCCGAACACTTCATAGATGTTGTCAACGAGGAGTTTCAGAATCCTTTTGATATCACCTTAGGTATACTTGTGTGTAGAATCAAAGTGACTTTGAAGGAGGTGATTTTCTTAATGACTAATCACAAGTTGTTATGAAAATTTCAAAGTTTCTTTTTCATTGAAGAAGCAGTCGTCTATGATACAAAAAGTCTAGTATTTAATTCATTGTGAGTCAATGGTTTTTAACATTTTTGTCAATGCGTATAAACTCGAGCACTGGGTATAGCTTTAGCAAATGGCCTAAATTTTTCACAACCAAAAATCAGTTTTTTATGCGCCCGGATCGATAGATCCCGGGCGTATATTGTTTTTGTCCTGTCTGTTTGTCTGTTTATCTGTTTATCTGTTTGTCTGTTTGTCTGTTTGTCTTTCTGTCTGTTGTCAACTTTAACCTTCGCCATAACTTTTGAACAATAAGAGATAGGGACTTCATATTTGGTATGCATACTCCACTAATAGAGTCCTTTCAAATGACATCAAGGTCAATGACCTTGTGACCTTGACTGTGACCTATATGCTAAAAATAGCTTTTTCCACTGTTTGTCTTAACTTTTGAACCATAGGAGATAGGGACTTCATATTTGGTATGCATACTCCACCGGTAAAGTCCTTTCAAACGACGGCAAGGTCAATGATCTTGTGACCTTGATTGTGACCTATATGCTAAAAATAGCTTTTTTCACTGTTTGTCATAACTTTTGAACCATAGGAGATAGGGACTTCATATTCGGTATGCATACTCCACCGATAAAGTCCTTTCAAACGACGGCAAGGTCAATGATCTTGTGACCTTGACTGTGACCTATATGCTAAAAATATACTGTGTGTATGTTTTGCTATGGAACATTTCTACTCTGAATTTTCAGGATTATAGTATTAATATTTTTCATTTATACACAACAAGATTGCCACTTTTCCTAAGTATCAAGAATAAAATTAAAATTTGTGAGAGTACAAGGATGTGTCAATCAAACACGTCTTAAAAATTATAACTTTTACATAAAATAAGAGTTTTAATATAAATCTGTGTGAAATGCTATTAAAATATATAAGTCGTAATATTATACAGAAAATATTAACTTCAAATCTGTGTCCATGTACCTTTG
Organism: Saccostrea glomerata; assembly: GCA_003671525.1. Taxonomy (NCBI): domain Eukaryota; kingdom Metazoa; phylum Mollusca; class Bivalvia; order Ostreida; family Ostreidae; genus Saccostrea; species Saccostrea glomerata. Next base: position 51,307 of record PRKT01001379.1, on the reverse strand, counting down.
ATCGCATGGATGTGGTATGTAAACATGATAATTAGGCGTTTATGCATAAAATTATCACGCAAGCCAATCGATTGATCATCTTCATGAAATTAAAAAATCAGTTATTCCTTATATTTACATGCTTTGATTCCGCTAATCCACGTGCTCCAAGCCCTGCTTCTGTCTAGCTATTTGTCCCGCCCTGCACGTGGTTTTTTTGGAACCTCGCCAATACATTGATGGGGAAATAAAGTACATTTACATTTGGTAATTTTATCTCGGACAAAGACATTGGAAATGTAAATATTGTGAAAATGCATTAATTCTTTGAAAATCTTCTTCTCTGCTCCTGGGTATTAAACAAACAAACTATATATAGTTATAATGAACAAGAATGCCTCTTCTAAAATTGTGAATTTCATAGCCCAAGGGTGAGGGATTCTAGTGTTAGGGCGGGGCTTTCTTATAACATATAAAGTGAAAAAACATTAATTCTTTAAAAAAATCTTCTCCTGGGTATGAAATAAACAAACCAAGTACATGGTTATATTGAATAAGTCTGCCTCTTTCAAATTTGTGATATCATGGCCCCAGGGCTAGGGGTTCTGGTGTTAGGTCGGAGCTCTGTTGATTATATAGTGAAAATGCATAAATTCTTTTAAAATCTTCTCCTATGTTCCTGGGTATAAAATCCAATGAACTATGGTTATAATAGTTAAAATAGTTATGATAGGGAAGGATGCTTCTTCCCAATTTGTGAATTTCATGACCCCTGGGTCAGGGGTTCTGGTGTTAGAGTGTGGCTAGCCCGTATAACGAATATATTGTGAAAATGCATGAATTCTTTGGAAATCTTTTCCTTTGCTCCTTGCTATAATGCAAATGATCTAAGTATATATTTATGATGAAGAAAGGTGCCTCTTTCAAAATGCTTAATTTCAGGGCCCCTGCGTTAGGGGTACTGCAGAGGGGGGGGGGTACATATAAGTTTGAAATAAAGAAATACTTTGAAATCTGCTCTTTGATATTAATCACCCATTTCTGATGAAATGAAATTAATGAAATTTCCAAAATTTTGAAATATTGGCCCCAGGGTCAGTGGTTCCGCAGGGTTGGTGTGCACAACTGGTGGTTATAATGTGGAAATGCATTTTCTCTCTGTTACACTGATCTGCCTTTGGGTATTAAGTAGCCAAAATAAGCATGTTAAGTGTATAGTTATGATAAACAATGGTGCCTTTTTCAAAATTGTGAATTTCAAGGCTTAAAACAATATTCGCCAGCTTCAAAGACAAGGCATACGACTTTCTTCACTTTGTTGGCCTGATGTAAGTCTGAATAAATAAGTATATTTTCATATTTCTTATGCATTTTACTCAAACATTGTTTTGTAAAGCTGCTTAATAAATTGAACGCTGTCATTCTCTGCTACATGTAAAATATTTAGTATATCTCTTGTAAGGAATCAAATGCGGCAAAGGAGGCAGAAAAACAAGTTGTAAAAGAAAAAAGAAAAGATATATTATGATGTTTATCTTTATCATCATTACACATTTTTAACATCCAGTCAATGTCTATATTCTTTTATATTAAACTGCTTTAATCATAACCTAGACTACGCACACAATTCAAAATTACATGGTCACAAAAATGTTCAAAATTGTTAACTGTTGAAGTTTATTTCTACTCTTCAGATTCACCACGCAGATTATACCTTCAAGTTGGATTTCGGTTTTCCGCGTTGTTGCTTTGCCGTCGTAAGACTACTTAACTATTTTCTCACATTTCTTGTACATTTTACTCAGACATTGTTTTGTGAAGATGCTGAGTAACTTGAACAGTGATATTATTTGTTAAATGTCTAAAAGTATTTATTTTTTCTCTTCTAAGGTATCAACTGAGGAATACGAGAAAGACCTTGTTCTAAGTAAAGAGTGGAGAAGAGTACGTTACAAATATTAAGATATTATGATGTTTATGTTACAAGTATTATGATGTGAATGTTATCATCATGAGAATATTTAAACATTCAGTCAATGTATATAGTATTTTGGATATGCCAGATCTGCTATTTTCATGATCTAGAATATGTACATTATTACTAAGTATTCTATTGATACACGTATTGCTATACCATGTCATAAACATGATCACAAATATATTTTAAATTCTTCTCGTCAGGTTCTAAGAAGTAACGTTCTTGTTTCCAGTTCTCCGCTTTGTTGGGTTGCTGTAAGTCTACTCTAATAAAATATATATCCACATTAAATTTTCTCATATATTTACAGAGGTTTATTGTTGTAATGCTTAATAATTTGAACTCTGATATTCTTTGCTATATGTAAAATATTTAGTTTTTCTCTTGTAAGAACTCGAATGCGGCAAATGGGGCAGAAACACAACTTCATGGAAAATGGAGAAGAGTACGTTATTGTGATGTTGATATTTACCATCATCCCATTAAAAAACAATCAGCAAATGTTTATAGTCTTGATAAGTACGCTGTATAAAACATGTTTTTTTCTCTCTCAGCAATCAAGTTCCTTTGAATTGTATTTGTTGGAAAAGAAAAGAAATATATCTTCTCGAAAAAAGGTTCCTTTAAGTGTGAGAGTATATTTACAAGATCTATACTGGTCTTCTGCAATGGTAGGATGTATACGTTTTTTTCCTACTCAGCATTTAAAGTCTTTGTTTTATCTGATAAAAAAAATTCAAATAGAAAATAACCACATTCACTGAATTAGGTATTAAAATAGAATTTTAAAACACTTGATATTCTTTATGTAGCATACTGTGCTAATCTGCAACAGACAGGGAAAGACGGTCAAGGAAAATAAACAAAGAGACAAAGGTATGACACAGATTCAAGATCAGCGATCTATTAGTAAGCTACAGACAAAGGTTAATGGTAAATATAATAGTATTTTGTCTGTGTTCATTATGCTATTATTGTGGGTTTCAAAACTTTGTATGGGCAGTAATTTAAGCTAAACCTTACACAACCTCTTAGGCATCATATGAAATTTTAAGTCAAAATCGATAAGATGACAGCATAAACCCAATAAAATATAATTTGACCTCTCAAAAATAGGCTGAGATGATTTGAGAATCTTGTTAAAAAGCACAGAAAAGATAAAGTTAATATCAATGCTCTGTAGAGTAATGCAGTTCTATCTAGATAAAGGAATACCTGGTAGTGAGAGCAGAGATGAAGTGATTTATAAGCTTGTTAAATCAAGAAAAATCAATGTAAACAAGAGATGTTTGTAAAACACTTATGCCCCCTCCCCCCAAATTGGATTTTTTCTAAGTCCAAAAGGGCATAACTGTCTAAAATGGTGCGATTCTACCCAAAACATAACTTGACCTAGATATTCAGCTGAAAAATTTGTATACTAAATTTTATTTCAATATGTGCAACCTCTGCAAAGAAAATTAACGGAAACTGCAAATAAATGGAATTTTTCAAAGTCCAAGGCTCATATTTCTAAGAGAAAGGGTGCGATTGTACCAAAAACAGAACTTGACCTACATATTTATCTGATATATCCGTATAATAAATTTCATTTCAATATGTGCAATCTCTGCAAAGAAAATTAACGGAAACAGCAAATAAGTGGAATTTTTCTAAGTCCAGGGGGCATACCTCTGTCAAAAATGGTGCGATCGTACCCAAAACAGAACTTGACCTAGATATTTACCTGATAAACCTGTAAATTTGTTTACTGTTTACCTTACTTTAACATTATTTATATCTTCGTTAGAAATGTCTACGATGGAAAGTCGCCGAAAGCTTGAAATGCTGACAGCAAAAAATAAAGAGCTTGACAGGAAGATAAATGAAAAACTAGAACAATGCATCCTCCATTTCACCAGGAATCCTAGAAATTCAATACAAAAGATGCGTCAAATTTCCACAATTTAACTTCTTTTGTATTTTTTCAAGGATTAACATATACATGTAACTTGTTGAAAGCAAAAACTGCTCGAAATATAGTATTATATATAGACATTTTTACGAATCGTCAAGATTTTTTTTCCTTTGAAATATTTTACATGTATGTGAAACTTTTTTTGAAATTAGTGGAATAAATACTGAAATCTTATTGTACTTCATGAATTATTATTTTCTCCTTCAGACCGTAAAGATATTTTTGCAACATAAATGTATAAAAAATATTCAAGATAAAAAATGCGTTTCTTGGGTATGAGTTATAAATACTCCGCTTTTATTTAAGATATTTCTTATATATTTGTATAGCAATTCACACAAAATTAAATCAAACTTTTATTATCATCTAAAACTTCTTGAAACTTCAGTTTTGATACCCCTCAGTTTTGATACCCCGGATTTTCATTCATACACTACAAAATTGCTACTTTTCCTGATTATTAAGAATAAAATATTAAAATTTGTCAAAAAGTGTCAATCAAACCCGTCCAAAAATTTGGAGTGTCGATAACTTTTAAATATTTAATATATTTTTGTGTGAAATGCTATTGAAATACTGTAGACGTACTTTTTTGCACGGGGTCATAATTCCTTGGAATCTCAATTTCTGTTTATTCCACGAGTAGAAAATTATGCGGATTTCCTAAACTGTCACTATATGCCTTACATTTATATTAAGTACGCTTGGACAAATTTCCGCAGAAAATTGGTGTCTGCGTACATAGTGTTAACCAATACCATGCGGAAAAAGTGCTTCTACAGTATAGAAGTCGTGATATACAGAAAACATTAACTTCAAATCTGTGTCCATGCACCTTTTATTATCTGTCCGAAGTTTCTGAAGCAGAGAGATACAGTTCTGCAGCTTAGTACAAGCTAGAGCTCGAATGAATAGAATAAAGGAATAAATCACTGTCTAGTTGGTTGGTTATGCCAGCCCAGCTATCGCAAAAATATTTTTAAATGTTCTTAAAACATTTTCAAAATGTTGCCAAAATATTTTTTAAAAATGTTTTGATCAGGTGATTGTGAATGTTTTTAAAAACTGGAAAAAAAAGTTTTTAAAACATCTAATGAAATATTTCAGCAAATGTCGGAACATTTTCTTACAATGTTACATAAACATTTTTCAGCAATTTTTAATCATGTAAATTTGTATGGCCTTTTAAACATTTTAAAACATTTTAATAAAATATTTCAGCAAATGTTGTCATAAATATTCCGATATATTTTTATTCATGGTAGCATTTTGAAGATAGAATCAAATAAAAATACTCCACTAAAGGAATCTACAAAATATTGATTATTGTATAAAAAATTGCAACTTGAAGTTTACATTGAAGTCTTTGGACAGCGCATGTTTTTATAAGATATTTTAAAAAGAAATTTGAAATTTAAAATTATATTTAAAATCATTCAAAATCCCTTCATTATACATTGAATACCTTCATACATTTTGCAAAATATTTCAGCAAATGTAATCATAAAAACATTGTTTTAAAATGTAACAAAAACATTTTCGATGTTTTATTAACGTGATTTTGTATGGTTTTAAAACTTAAAAAAAACATTTTACAAACCCATATTCAATATTACATAGGGATGTCAACGAATATTCGAATATTCATTCGATGAGTTGATATTCGAATATGAATTTTTGATTCGAATATTCGTTTTTAAGTACACAAGCTTTAAAATGAGAGAAAACCCTGGCAAGTTTTATTAGAAATTGAATAAAGTTTGTACAAAATTAAAAAAGTGATAAATATAGAGGATTCTCTGATTTTTTTTTCACAAAATATCACAAAAGCATGCCACTACTTATTATTTATTTAGAGAGAATCCTTGTGAGACAATCTCTGCAGAACAGAGGAAAGATTGTTCCACAGCTAAGGACTGAGTGGTTGCAGAATGGAGTCCAAGCATCCAGTACCACAGTAAGACGGAGACTAAAGGGAGCTGGTCTTCTAGCGCATGTGGCTTTGAAAAAACCCTTCTCACAGCTGTTCATCGGAGAAAAAGACTGCAATTTGCACTGGTTCATGCGAATTGGACTTTGTTTGACTGGTCATCAGTACTATGGTCGGACGAGTCCAGATTTACCCTTTTTCAAAATGATGGCCGTGTGTTCGTCGGAAGGATATCACATGAGGCATACAGTATTTAACAAATGCATTGTTCCAGCAGTTAGGTTTGGTGGGGGTGGTGTTACTGTCTGGAGTGCCAAATCCTACAGGGGAATTGGATTCCTGACTCCTCTCAAAGGTGACCTCAATAAAGATGGATATTTGGAAATCCTCAGTAACTCGGTAATCCCTTCTGCATATCTTCTTGGATATGTAGATAACCACTTTTTCCAATATGACGGCGCTACATATCACAGGTCACAGTAAAGGAATGGAAAGCTGTGCAAAAAATGCCTTACATTGAATGGCCACCACAACGCCCAGAGCTCAACCCAATAGAAAAAAATTCATGTTGAGATCTTGGACTTGCAGTTAAAAATAGTCAAAAGTGCCATAATCTCAGGGAATTGGAACAAGCCCTAGAAAATGTATAGAGTCGGATTCCAGTAAGAAGATGTCAGCACCTTATTCGAAGCATGATCAATCGAATACAGGCTGTGATACGCGCTATGTTATTTATGTGACGAAATTCTTGTCAGTAAATTTATTTTTAAAAAGTGAAATCTTTTATTGATATTTCACCACACTTTATTCATATAATATTAAAATATATGAAAATTACTTAAATCTACCTCAAACATGAGCCTGGTGTAGGAAAATAAGTCAATAAAAACTTTCTTGGTTGGCGAATACTTATTTATATACATGAAATGCTGAGAGAAATAAATGTATATCTATCCAAAAATGCCACAGAATTGTAAATTTTGTAAGTTTCGGGGGTATATAGTTTTTGTCCGTCCGTCTAGCTGTCTGTATAGCTGTCTCTCTGTCTGTCTGTATGCAAAAACTTTAACCTTCCCATAACTTTTGATTTACTGGCGCTATGACTTTCATATTTCACATGTGTATTCTTTGTTACAAGACAATTATTTGTGTCTCCCAAATTTGACCTTTTGACCTTGGAGGTTTATCTACTTTTACACAAATAGTCCAAACTTTTACTTTGATCATGTCTTTTGAGCAGTCAATACCAGGACATTTATACTTCACATATGTATTTTAATTGAAAGACTTTTCATTGGATTTCAACAACCTTGACCATTTGACCTTGGAGATTTCTGTACTTGTAAAAAAAAACTTAAACCTTGGCCATAACTTTTGAAAGGTAAGGGATAGGGCTTTCATACCTCGCATATGTCATCCTTATGAGAAGACCCTTCATTGGATTTGAAGAACTTTGACTCTTTGAACTTGAAGTTTAATCTACTTTTAAAAAGCAAACCTTGACCATAACCTTTAAAGGGTTGGGGCTAGAGTTTTTATACTTTGCATATTAAATACTTGTGACAAGACCTTTCATTTGATAACAAAATATATGACCCTTTGACCTTGGAGTTTGACCTACTTTTAAAGCAATCCTTGACCATACCTTCTGAACGGTTAGGGCTTCCACACTTTAAAAATATATTCTATGCGGCTCTGCCTTTCATTAAATACCAATAACCTTGACCTTTCGAACTTGACCTTGGAGATATTTGTACTTATGAAAAAAACTTTAACCTTGGTCATAACTTTTGAATGCTAAGGGCAAGTGATCTGATTCTTCACTAATGTGATCCTTGTGAGAAGACCCTTTGTTGGATAGCAAAAACTTTAACCTTGACCATGGAGTTTGACCTACTTATAAAGAGCAAACCTTGGTCATTACTTTTAAGGAGTTACGGCTAGTGCTCTCATACTTAAGAAATTTGATCCTTGTGACAAGAAATTTAATTTGTTAGCTAGACCTTTGACCTTGACTTGATAATGATAATAATAATACTTTATTTAGAGAAGGTCGCCTGATTAGTGTAACACACTTCTTCATCAGGGCTTTCTAATTACAACAACAGTATTACATCAAATTAGCAAAGCTGAACAACTTAGAAAGTGAATTATAATACACGCATATACACAATGTCACATGATAATAATGATAATCATAATGAAATTGTAATAATAAACAGATATATTTATATGACAAAAGGAGTAATAAAATTCCACATGAGTAAAATTTAACAATGTATAATTATCTACATGTGCAAAAGATATACATAATTCAGAGTAATAAAGTTCTGCTGTTGATATACTTTTCTACATTTTGTTTAAAAATTGGCAGATTTTGCGCATATCTTATATCTGTAGGTAAATTGTTCCAAGTATGAACACCGGAATATTGAAGTGAATTTTTAAATTAATTTGTTCGAGTGTTTTGGTAGGCGAGGGTCAAAATTCTGTACGTAAAGTATAAGCACTAGAAGTTTGAGAAATAAATAAATCTTGCAAGTAAGCTGGGCTCTGATTGTTAAATATCTTGTACAACAAAATACATTCATGCAAAGTTACTAAATCAAAAACAGATAGCCAGCCTAATTTTTCACATTATGCCTTAGAAGGAGCATCAGGGGCAGCATCAAGTATAATTCTAGCGGCCCGTTTTTGGAGCTTATGGATTCTCTCCATGTAATTATGTGGTGCATTACCCCAGATAGTCAGACAATAATTAATAGAAGGCAGGATAAAGGCATTGTAAAATGTTTTCTGGTTTTCAAAGGAAGAAATTTCTTGATTTTCCGTAAAGTAAACAATTTATATGTTAAAAATTTGCAGACCGAGTCTACATAATCATGAAAGTTCAGTGTTTGATCTATATGTACCCCAAGTAGTTTTTCTGTTTCAACATTGGTGAGGTGTTTGTCAGAGACACGTAAACTGAGATTTTGATTATCTTATTTTGATTTCCTTTGTTTAGTAACCATCAGCATACATTTTGTTTTATCAACATTTAGAGCCATTTGATTTTCTAAACACCATTTTTCAATATTTACTAAATCAGAATTTAGAATTATTTCAATACTAAATATATTATTCTCATAAACATGTAGAGTTGCATCATCAGCAAACATATCGATATTTGCATGACTTACATGTAAGGGAAGGTCATTAATACAGTATACAACAAGAACAATAGGGGGCCTAATATTGATCCCTGTGGCACCCCTGCTGTGACAGGTAAGACATCAGAAGAAGTTGTACCAATTTTTACACATTGTGTCTTGCTATACAGATATGAGTGAAACCATTTAATTGACAATTCATCAAAGTTGTACATGTAATTCTTTAATTTTTCTATCAGAATTTCATGACTCACTAAATCAAACGCTTTGCTAAAATCCAAAAATGTTATACCTATTAGATTACCTTCGTCCATAGCATACAAGCAAGCATCTGTTAATTTGGTTAGTGCTGTTTGACAAGAGTGAAATTCTCTGAATCCAGATTGAGATTTTGTTATCAATTCAAAAGTGGAGGTAAAATCTCGTATTTGGTTTGCTATGTGCTTTTCAAATATTTTGGATAATGGTGGAAGTATAGAAATGGGACGGTAGTTACTGGGGTCTGTTTTGCTGTCCTTTTTATATACAGGGGTGACTTTTGCTTGTTTCAACTTTGATTAAAAACTACCGTTGCTGATACTAGCGTTTATTCAATGAGTTAATGATTTACTAATAATACTAGCTGATAGTTTTAGGAATGAAGTCAATGCCTGCAGATTTATTGAAATCTAGCCCGTTCAATGAATCAAATACTTAAGTTTCACTAATTGGTGTAAGGCTAAAAAAGTTGTCTTCACCAAGTTTAGATTTTGTGAATTGTCTTAACAATTCTGGATCGAATTTGTAGTTTGGTAGAATATGTAAAAGTTTATTTGAAATCCCTGTAAAGTGCTCATTATAATATTAGCAATATCTTGTGAATTTTTAGTTTCTGATTCATTATGAATGATATGGGAAGGGGTTAAGGTTTTAGATTTAGATGCCAATTGATTAAGATATCCCCACATCTCTCTTCGATTTGAACTGTCTTCGATGGCTGGTTTGTAATACAAAGTTTTTGCATTGTCTATCAAGAGTACAACTTTATTTCTCCATATTCGGAAATTATCGTAATCACCATTATGGTGGTATAAATCTCGTTAATGCCTAGCTTCGTTTATAATTTTAGTTTGCCACTTTGGTCTAGTTTCACTTTTAACTCTCTTACATTTTATTTTGGCATGTTTGTCAAGGACATTATTAAACATTATATAGAAAGTATCAAGAATGTCATTAGGATCATTTAAGTCTTCAAGACTTACAAAATTTTGATTTGTCAGGTCAGACAGAAAATTTGCTTCATTAAAGTTCTTGAAATCACGGTATTTAATTTATATGTGCTTGTTTCTACGTTGCATGCAATTAGATTTCCGGGTTGCACAAATAGGGTACTGCGCATGGTCAGATAGGATATTGGGGGTACACTAACTTCACATATGTTATCTGATATGGTGGTATAAAAGTGATCAATAAGAGTACTTGTGTTAGTCCAATTTTTCTCTAAAGCAGATGTCCAGTATAGCGGGGGGTCTTTGAGTAAGTCAATATTAAAGTCACCTGTAATAATAATTTCACTGTCGTCACAGCAGGAGGCGATTTTTATTTCCCTAGCAAAATCCTCTACCCAGCAAGAGGGAACAGATGGTGGACGGTATACAGAGCAAGAAAAACAGGTTTAGAATTTTTAAGATTGATTTCTAGCCATATTGTTTCAATATTACTTACTTCAAATTCAGTTTTACGTTTGTAAGTAATATCATTTGAAATACAATGTATAAACAAGAATTCCCCCGCCTGATTTAAATTGTCTATCCTTTCTTTCAAAAGTAAATCCATTGATATCTAAACCTGAATCACAGTGATTATCATTTAAGAGTCCTAAAATGTCGAGTGAATGTTTGTCTTGTAGCAACAGTTTAATTTCGTCAATTTTTGGTGTTAGATGACATACATTTAAATTTCGAAAACGTAAACCTCTTTTAACCAGTCCAAATCCAGTAAAATTACTTTGAGTGCATAACTTATTGGGGACTTTTTGGGGTTTTTTCTGATTTAAATTTTTTGGGGGACTTATCTGTGCAACAATTTCAGCAAGATTACTTTTTTGTATCCCATCATGAACGTTGTTTTGAGATTCTGAACACTTTTTGAGAATTTTAGGTGTATACAAGTAGTGTTCACACGTGCAATCAAAATTGTTACATTCATCACATAAACTATTTAAAACCGAGTAAATATTGTTATTAACAGGGGACAAAAAGTTATTTGAGACAATAAGTTCGGCATCTTCGCGATTTTGTTCTACGGCATTTCTTTCATTGTCGATTTCCTAGAAGGAACAAAACTTTTGCTTATGCCCCATTTTCCCACATTGCCAACACGAAACTTTTTTCCCATGTCGACAGTTCCGAGTAGAATGGCCCTCTTCTCCACGATAGAATTGACACGGATACTGTATACCTTGAAGTCGACCTACTTTTTAAAATTTTGAACTTGACTTCTGAATGGTAAAAACTAGGGCTTCCATACTTTACATATTTATTTTTTTTTTGTGGCAAGACCTTTCATTGGATACCAATGACCTTGACCTTGAAGATTTCTTAACTTATGAAAAAACTTTAACCTTGGACTACTTTCATATTTCACAATTGTTTTTCCAGTTTGAATAGCCTACTGTTGGTACCAATCATATATTAAATTTGCATCTAAAAGAAAAGTTTAATTTTTGCTATGTTGTCATACTGGGGCATCAGTGTTTCACAAACACATCTCGTTTGTTTTGTTTTTTCACTAAAGAGAGACGTCATCTTGTCACTACATGTACATGAACGTAAAATATCTTAGGGTAGAGTTCAGGAAGGTGTAAAATCTTAATATCTTTTTCTGCTCTTTGGTTGTTAGAATGTTTACAAAACTCTCTAAACTATTCTGTAAAGATGAAACAAGGAAAGATAAAATGACATGTTTTGCAGAAGATAAAGTTATCACAAGAATTTGCACTGGGCATGAAATTAGATTGTTAAAGTGTTCAAACTTTAAGTAAACTACAAGTAAATTATATTTAGCGACGATAATCTATATTAACCACTGTATACAAAGTGCTAATCGAAAATCTACTTGATTTGGATCACTTGCTATATTGCTTTGGGTACTCTGATGCATTATGGGTAAAAAAGAAAATTATGCAGGCAAAATATGGATAAATGTAACTTTAAGAAATTAGAAAACTTATTAAACCTTTATAGAAAATCAATATAATGTATTTGAGAAAATTTTTCAGTTGAAACAAGTTAGAAATTCGATACCATTCTCATTTACTAAGTTAAAATGGGATTTTCTCTCATTTTGAATTATTTAAATTTTTCCTTATTGTTTCAAACTATATTCTGTTGTAAAAGTTATTGTATCTTAGTTTACGCCTCAATTCACCCACGAAACATCATCTGATTTCTATAAATTACGCTTTTTAGAGAAATTGGGCTATTCTTGTTTTGAGTGAATGCTATACTATGTTTGCAACATATTTTTGCGATGGCTATACTTTTTTCGGATCCTTTTTATGATTTGCATGAAATTAAGATTTATTGTTTTTTGATAAAATTATCGCGATTTAAACAGTTTTGAAAAAGGTATTGGCATTTAGTATCACAAGAGAAACATTTATCAGTCGAAAGAAGTTAAACAGAAATAAATAAATATAGAATTTGATGAAATGTACTATCATAAATAAATATAGAATTTGATGAAATGTACTATCATTGCTGGTGTTTGTGCGATACTTGATTTGCGTTTTGTCACGATTGATACAGAAATGCTATGTTTGATTTGAGTAGAATACTTCTTGAAGAATGGAGGCGTATATAGGGGGAGTATAATCCAAAGACACTGTCTCAAGTTTATGTCATTAAATAACTTATAGATAAATACACGTAATATATTATTACTTATGTTTTAAAGGTATGTAAAACGGAAAAAAGGGCTTCACAAACTATTCGAATTTTTCCAAAAGCTCATGATAGGCGTAAGTCTGAATGCGTTAACCACAATATGCTACGGTGTCTTCTTGATGTTCTATGAAGATAAAAGTTTAATTAAAATTTGGCATTATATCCCCATAGACAGATCCAGAAAAGCGGATAAAGGTCAGGGGATAAAGACCTGATAATTTTTTCAAATTCACTAAAATTTAAGAATATTAAAGTAACCATATCAAAATACCCCCCCTCCTTCCTTCCCAAGAAACGCAAATTCTTAACAGTCAGTCTACGATAAAAGAATATAGTTACGGAAGTTCACTGATTTCATGGATATCCATGCATTTATTTGAGAAATGTGGTACTCTCCTAAGTAACTTACCAAGAGGCCACACTACTTTTTCTATAATTTATATAAATACATATGTATCACAATCACCGATTGAGCATAAAATGCTTAAAGTGAGCATATGACACATGAACCTCCTACGGACTGGGCCATTGTTGAAATGTAAGAGGAGTCTGGGGAAGAAAATATTGTACCTTACTGTTGTAAACACAAAGTAACGTCAATAAATTATTTTACTAATTGCACTAGGCCTAAATGCTATATGTATACTCGAAAAAAGTATAGCTGTCATGACAACAAAGATAGCTATCTGGATATTTTCTACGCAAACATAAAATAGCTCTGGAAAAGTTGGGTAGGTGCATATTTGATGTAATTGCCAGGTTATAAAGAAGACCTTGTGGTCGAATTTGATAGCTTACGTTTGAATAAGATTCATATTAAACATTACAATAAATGTTTTATCGAAATAATGTCAACAGTTCATTCCAGAGGATGATTAGTCGAAAAATGAAAATTAGATGCGTGAAAAACGCTTGCTACAGATGTTTATGGAGGGGAAGATGAAGCAAAACTATGATTATCTTTAAATATACCAAGAAGTCTCATATTGTATGAAGTAGTTTTATTATCGGTAAGAAATCGTATATGAAAGCACATTTTTGTCTAAATGTGCAGACAGAAACTTCGAATGATCCAAACAAATATAGCTAGTGATCCAAATCAATTAGATTTTCGATTAGCACTTTGTATACAGTGGTTTCACGATTTGTGAAACTGAATAACAACTCTTTACTATGTATAGTTCACGATTGTACATGTTGTAAATCATAGTTTACAGACGTGAAACCATGTGTATAACAAAATCTATATATTATGAAATCCGGATAGTATGGAGTCCGGATAGGGCCACGTAGTTCACTATAGCATCATCGCGGTTTAGTTCAATAGTGCTATGAAGCGATAATGCAATGAGGATGAAGCAATTGTGCGATAGCGCGTTAACGATATCACCCCTACTGATGTTTTGGAACCTTTTATTTTTCGGTGTTCTGCAAATTATAAAACCCGATGAGTTCAGAGTAGTTCTAACAGTGGCTCTGGCGAGAGTTAGCGAGACTTCAGCGAGATAGGGTAAATTATTCACGGAAATGTGGCTAGGAAGTGACTACATGTAGCACGTGGAGACATAGTAAACAGAAAAGTTATGTTGCGTTTTAGTTTTCACCACCCTATAATATCATTCTGTAGAAATGTACTTCAATAGATCTCTCTTGAATTCATTCAAGTATAAATTATAAGACAGTATTCTCTTCAATACAATTTTCTGCTGTCATGAAATAAAATTTCTTTTTAGACAAATATTTTGCATGGAAACCGGGACTATATTTTTTGGCGTCAGATTAGCAAATAAGGCGCCAATGTGACTTTAACTGACAAATCAGCTGAATAAGAATTATATTATTGGTTACTACGAATTCTACAGGAACTTTACGCTTGATTTTTTTTTTTCATTTTGCACTCCATTGACATGATCATAGATTGACATGAACCACGTGTTCGAAGTAAAATGTAAACATGTATTTGGCGTAAACGTTGCTCGTGGTAAGCTGTGCGCATTAATAGCAATAGCCATATAAGGCACACAAAGGTTTGTCAGTGAAGATGGTAATACACATGTTTTTACCAGCGTATCGGTCGCTAGTGAGCTGTAATTTTTGCAGTTAACTATAAGATGTATTAATTGGTATTTATTCCCCCCCCCTTAAGCCACCCATTTCTGTTGAAAATCATGAAAGTCTTTACATGTTTTCGGAAGAAGCAGACTATAGCAATTTCCTGTTTACTTCCAATTTTATTTATAAAACCGGATCTACCCTATAAACTTTGAATATGTAAACCTAAACGACGTGTGTTGAATTTAAATCACAATAACATTAGTAGGGGTGGATATGATGCATTGGTGCGATAATGCGATAATACGATGGACAGTGCGATGACGCGATGGTGCATTAGTGATGACACGATGGTGCGATGCCGATGGTGCGATAGTACGATGACGATCTCTTTCAGTGTATGACGCTACACTAAAAATGAGCTCCATTTCGAAAAACTTTTGAGGTTCTTTATAATTTAGTTTTACTTTGAATATTCAAAATAAGATTACTTTATCATTAAATTTACTTACATTTAAAATTATGAAAATAAGATCAATTCAGGAGAAAATGAAATGAACTATTTGTGGCGGATGTTTCTGCATGTTTTCTGTTGAATATCTTCGGAGTAAATTGGTCGACACAGTAGCCTCGCTTTCGGCTCTATATGATCAACACAAATTACTGGGCATGTTAAATGCGTGATGACCATGGGAGATTAAATATAGTTCAACTCCCAAAAATCTTTTGAAGAACAGCAAGCAACAACTGGTCATATTTAAATGGAAGTTTCCTTGGGTATTTTAGATTCATTTTTTTTCAAATCACGACGGGGGGATTCAAAGTTCTTTGATGACTTGGATACTGTCTTTTGAAAAGAGACCATCTGTGTAAATTTTCATAACTTAATTTTCTATATAGTAGCGCAGAAAATAATTTTAATGCGATTGGGAGTCGAACAAATCCTATGTTTTCTATTGGTCTTATAATCAACTATCATGCACAAAACTCTATTACTCATTTACTAGCTAGTACTTTCCTTTTCGGATATGGTCTTAAGTATCAGATTTGCAGATGTTTGGGAATGGGGGTTGATTGTTCATCAGTTCATGCTAAAATTCTACGAAAGCTCATTCCGCACCAGACGTACTGCATACCATGTTCCTTCTTTGTTGTTTTGATTTTATTGGTATTAAAATGAACTTACTATCCTTTTATCCGACTCATGGCATCACCTTTTTTATTTAATCAAGAAACAAGAGAAATCATTTTAGCTAACCTCGACTAAGTCCAGATGGTCTTATGCTATAACCATGTATAGCATATTTGTCTGTTGGTGTCCCAGTTAAACTTAATTAGGAGCAAGTCCATTCCTAGGAACTATAAGGCCTGTCTGGACCAAAATTGCATAAATGATGCATATGTGAATGGAGACTACTAAACTTACTCAGATGCTGGATCTGACCTACAGTTTTCCAGATGAGTGACCAGGTTAAAGTTTTAGGAGCAGGCCCATTCCAAAGTAACTATAGGTCCTAAACCCTACCTGGGCCAAGTGTACATGAATGATGCTTCTAGGGATGAAAAATACCAAGATTCCTTCGGTACTGGATCTGACCTACATTTTCCAGATAAATTTTTGGAGCAGGTCTATTCCAAAGAAACTACGAAGGAGTATCAAAAAATTCGTGGATTAGCGGCATAAAAGTGAAACCGCTAAAGGTACATCAATGAATTGAAAATATTTGGTAAGAATAATCTTTTCTATCTATAGAATAAACCACAAATCATAAATATTATTTTTTCATTAAATTTTCGATGTTTTTGTAAGCAATGGCATGTCCAGGCGGCGCAACCTCTAGCATGATGACTTTTTTTGCGATCTTAGTGATCGATACTGAGAAAATCTCTTAATTTGTTACGAACATTTGACATCAAACAACACCGTTAATACAGATAATATTATCACAGTGATCGGACACTATTGTTCCGAAGGATATGATTTTTTTACCTCATTCAGTAAAGTCTATGAAATTTCATCTTAAATTTTGTTTGGAGTGTCCAAACAAATAAGGGCTTGAAAATGGCAAATAATGAACGTACTTTAATTGCCAAAATTTTCAACATTTAAAATTTGTTGTTTTTGTTGTTTTATCTTCTTTATAAATTTTTAAAAGCAAAGACTACATGTATAGTAGTAATTTTATCGCTTCGTGTAAGCCCTACTATGATGCATCTATAGGCATGGACAGTACCAGACTTGCTTGGGATGCTGGAACTAATTTAATTTTCTGGATGAGAGACCAGATTAAAGTTTTTGGAGCAGTTCCATTCCTGAGTAACTTTAAGTCCTACCTGGTCCAAACCTGCTTGGATGATGCATCTAGGTATGGACACTATCAGACTTACCTTGGGTGCAGACCTGTAGCCTTTTTCACAAAAAAATCTTAGGACTAAGACCAAAATTACATAATTCTTTTGCAGTACGCCACTCAAAATCTTATATTTCTATTACGTAACAGTGTATGGTGAATTATACTTAAGATATAACAAAGTTTTTTATTAAACAAAGGATTTACAGAGATGTCTAATTTTAATCTTAGTCGTAAGAATTTTTGTGAAAAGGGCTACAGTCTGCCTTCTTAATACCAGAGATATATGTAACACAGACCCTAATTTTGGTTGATTTTTAGACAAAGGCGTTATTTACTAGTATTTCGTTTTTCCACCTAATTCTCATGGTGATTTTAAATAATAAAAAACAGACTCAAAGTAGCACCCAGTATAAATTTCTCTCTCTAAAGAGATATATAATATCACAGGAGTCTGAAGTTTTTATCGTAAATAATAATAATAAAAAAATAAAAATTAAAAAAAAAAAAAAAAAAAAAACGGAAAAATTTTTTCCTACCCTTCACTGAAAAAACTCTTTTTAGTGAAGGGTAGGAAAAAATTTTCCGGTTTTTTTTTTTATTATTATTATTATTATTATTATTATTATTATTTACGATAAAAACATCAGACTCCTTTGATAATATAGAGAGCTTAGAATGATATGCTATAAACCTAACGTTGACAAAAATCGTTTTGCTGGTTAACTCAATGATGCTAGCTAAAAAAAATTGTTTACAAGTTAGGGAAGGCCATTTATGATGTTTACTTAGATGAAAGATACGACTATACAGGCCGTCAACTTCTTAGATTTACTAGAAATTTAACGACACATTTTCATTGCATGCGTTTAAACATGAGAAAATTAACAATAAATTCATTTGCAAAGCACAAGGAGAGAAATCATTCAATGTTCATGAATAAGGGCAAGTTCATATTCACTATAATTTTTCATTCATTGCAAATTTTTGTCAATAAAACTTTGTAGAGCAAATTCCATATCAGTGGCATATTACGCCAGCATCTTCGCCATGTCCACAGTTATTTGTCCCGAATCCACTAAAAGTACAATGAGCAAGAGATGTCTCACTACCGCTACAATCAACGTCATCCATCCATATCTGCCCAGTTCTTTCTCCAAACCGAGCGGAAGAAACAGCCTCTGCAGTGCTGCAAAAATGTTTAATTATCATTATAATGTTTTACAAACTTTATGATTATATATATATATATTTTTTGTTTCTCTTTTTCCTTTCTTCTTTTGACTTTTTAAAAACTTTTTTCTTTGTCCTGAGGAAAGGGCAGGGCGTCCCGATTCATTTCTCTTTTATTTACCCATGGTATCCTAGCATCCTGCAAACCACACGCGCGTCATTGGTATCCCAAGAGTCATCACAGACACTCCCCTCTGTATTTCCGAGTTTCACGACCACTGTTCCTTCTCTGGATGAGGATCCACCAACCAAGCGAACTGAGACTGTAAATTGAAATTGAAATAATATGGATAAAATATAAACATAAGAATTAATTAAAGAAATGAATTTAATTTTTGTAGCTGCAGATCTGTAGCTCTCCGAAAAATATATATTGATAGACCGGAGAGCTACAGTGCCACCCATTGAAAAAACTGTATATTTATTGCGCACAAAAAAGTGCGCTCGTTTCTTGATTAATTTTTTCCAAATTCTTACCTCAATTGCAAAAAATGAAAGATTTCAAAAAATTACTCTCTCCTCTATCAAGTTCTCTCGTAGATGACATCTGAACGAAGCATATTGGACCGAATTATCTTTGAAACCAAAATGGCAGTATAAATAAGCGAAATGTGCGATGATTGCAATATCAGGGACAGGAGGACTATTAACAACAATTATGAGGAATGTTTTGTTGTGGAAAGAGTCAAAGAATATGTTAGGAACACACGGTTAGTAATGTTTTGAGATTACAGCTTTAAAAACATGGAGAAATAAATCGAGAACCGAGCGCATTTTTTGTGCGGAATAAATATAGTTTTTTCAATGGGTGGCACTGTAGCTCTCCGGTCTATCAATATTTTTTTCGGAGAGCTACAGATTTGCAGCTATAATTTTTGATGATTCATGAGGTTATGAACTGCGACGCTTCAAATCGGCATATTTCATGAAGCGCGATAGCGCTTCACGATAAATATGCCGGCGCGAAGCGTTGTAGTACATATACCTCATGAATCTTCAAAAATTAAATTCATTTCTTATATTTATCTCATATGTGTGGGTGATACAGGCCGTTGGATAAACTTATGCTTTATCAACGGGTAGATGCTGTATCAATAGCACTTCCGGTTTTGACACGATCCCTCGTTTCATGATTTTATTTTATTGAAACTTTCATCTGTGAAAATTATTGCCCTTACAAAATGAATTATAAAGGGCAGTAATATCGTTAAAAGCAAGAAAAAGACTCGCATATGTCAAAGAAGTGTCTTATTTTATCAAGAACCCGAATTGGCTACTTGAAGACAGATGTTACACACCCCCCCCCCCCCCCCTTAAATTGTTTTCGGAAAAGGTAAAGACTAGCAGTTAGATTGTTGTTATAAGATTCCTGTAACATCTTCAATAATGCTTTTTTATATTATACAACGTATGCCTACCTATTACATGTAATGTAGGTTTAACTTACCATGGATCAACAATGAATCTACAAAACCTTGCCTAGCACGTTTTGTACTGCCACCGTACGAAGAGTTAATTTTCACCATCCCATGGTCCTTACAACTTTTAGTCAGAAGTTCCTTTCATGTAGTCGCCAGTGTGGCGCAGTGGTTAGAGCGTCTGCTCTAGAGTCGCGAAGTAAGGAGTCAATCCTTACGTCGCGGGTTCGAATCCCACTGCGGGACGTGGAGACCGGTCCTTCGGATGAGACCGTATAAACCGAGGCCCCGTGTCGCAGTAGGTGCTGGCACGAAAAAGATCCCTCACTGCTCAAAGGCCCTGAGTGCCGAGCATAGGACAAAATTTGTAGCCCTCCGCCGGCAAGTGGTGGCGTCTCCATAAGAGTGAAAAATTATCGAGAGGGACGTTAAACAACATACAATCAATCAATCCTTTCATGTAAAGATCCAGCAATTGTCTAATAATGTTTTCAAAGACGCAGATAGCAAAAATTTTTACTTTTGAACACGATCTACTTTCTTTCGAAGCATGTTGACATCAACGGTGCTACGTCATCAAGTCATGCGTCATCAATTTGAATTGGCAATCATTCATGTTATTTTGCAGGGGACCGGAAGTCTCAAAGTTTTGTTAAAACAAAAGTTGTATGAGATAAATAGAACATCTATAATTGTGTGATTTGATATCGGCTATATCCAACTCGTTGAAATGGTGTACTATATTCGCTCGACAAGTCTCGCGAATATATACGCCATTTCAACTCGTTGGATAAAGCCAATATCAAATCACACAATATAGATATCCTCTATTTACATTATTTCTGATGACTTGCCATAAATTTACGAGATTCAACTATAATTTTTAAAGCAAAACAGTATGCACTTATTTGTTGACGTTAAGAGCGGTACTATGACGTAACAATGGAGATATTCATGCTTATTCGTGCTACATACGTAGTGTACTTTATGAAAAAATAAACTGCACTTTTTTGGTAGAGTAATCGGGGAAATGTATTAGAAATGTGAATATATTATTTGAACTAATATTTCACAACTATTAATTTTTGATTCTATGTATAACTCTTACACACTTCCCAATATTAAGAGTCATGAACCAGGGAGCATTCATTGTAATTATTTCCAAAAAGAAAGATAACACGAAGATTTTAATGGTATACAAGTGTAGTCTTTTTCTTTTATCATTCAGACGGAAATTTAGAAATGTGAATGATAAAAAAAAAAGAAATTATAATTTGATTTAAATTAAATTCTATGCTCCCTCGTGTCATTATGACCACTCCCATTGGGTATCTGCACATAACCAAAAGTATAATATGGGGTAAATACTACGTATAAACCGAGGTCCCATGTTGCAGGTGTTGGCACGAAGAAGGTTCCTCCCTGTTCAATGACCCTGAGCGCATAATATAAAACAAAATTTGTAGCTCTCCACCCTCGAGTATTGGCTTCGCCATATGATAAAAAAATTCTCGAGAAGAACGTTAAACAACATACAATGAACTTTTGAAATGTATTTTATACAAATCACTTACCCTATACTCGATGGACGTTGTCAGAAGGAGACGAAGGAGCGTAAAATCATATAAAATCCAGATGTATCATGAAACCAAACACTTAACCGTTAATATTTCCATTTCTAATTTTTTTTTCTCTGTGATAACTCTTTGAAAGTTGTCGGAGTTTATTTCTTGATAATTCTGCCGGAATGTAAATTAGGCAGGTCGATAGGTCAGGAGCTAAGGAGGCCTAATATGCATGCAAATCTCGTGCGCATCTGTCTCTGTGTCTGACGCTAAGGAGGCCAAATATGCATGTAAATCTCGTGCGGCTGCCTATGTGTTTGACGTCAGTGGGCGAGGACTATTGAAATTGGCATGGAAATCCTCGTGTGATTTAAGTCTATGTCTACATTTTTAAAGTCTAAATCTACAATTTTATTTCACAATGAAATGGAAATATAAGGAAGCACTGTCTAGTTTCGAGGACTATTGAAATTGGCATGGAAATCCTCGTGTGATTTAAGTCTAGGTCTACATTTTTAAGTCTAAATCTACAATTTTATTTCACAATGAAATGGAAATATAAGGAATCACTGTCTAGTTTTGAGAGTATGCCAGGGACATCAACAATAGTGGGAAACATGGGATAATTTTAGCATAACGGGCTTCGCCCGTTATGCAAATTATCCAATGTTTCCCACTATTGTTGATGCCCTGGCATACTCTCAAAACTAGACAGTGATTCCTTAAATGTTTTTGCTTGTCAATAAAATATATATATATGTTCAAAACAAACAAAACTTAATGCTTCAATCACACGAGCCAGTCCGACCAATTCCTAAGCTGACTTATATATGAATAATCTTTTGAAAACTAAGGTACAAGTCAATTACCCCATATCATACTGTTGCTTATGTGCAGAAATCCGATGGGCGTGGTCATAATGACAACCACATAGTTAATGTTATTTTAGAGTGAAATTTTGCTGAAACATTTATTTCATCTATAAATTCAACAGTCTTCAAATTCTATCTCCAAAAAATAAATAATAGAATCCAACCTTATACTGTCTTGCAGTTGTCATTTATTTTCTACAAGAACCGGTTACAATTATGTTCACATTTGTTCAATGACCTTGAAATATTTATTTCAAATGAATACTCACAGCAGACAACACCAACATCTTCATCATGACCACAATCTTCATTTGTAAATTCATTGTGTGCACAACTTGCAATAGATTTTTCTGATCCTCTACAAATGACATTATCCAAAACCGTAAGACCTCCTCCTTGGCCAAATGGAGCGCTCTGCTTTTGTATTGCACCAGTCCTTCAAATTTTAAACAGAAAACAAAAACAATGCCACCATTTCTTTTGATTCATTTATTGCAGATTCAATACTTTTATTTTATACACTGAGAGGAACAAGAGGCACATGGGCCACATCGCTCACCTGAGAAGCTTTGACCACTCTGTTCTTTACCAGATTTCTCCACTGTAATACATATTGTGACCCCACCCTATCCCACTGATCATAATTAAGACAATTTGAAATCCACACTATCCCAGAATAATTCCACATACTTGAGAAGAAGATTTTTAAAGATTTTTCCGATATATTTCTATGTAAAACTTTGATTCCCCACTGTGGTCCCGCCCTATCCCCAGGGGGTCATGATTTGAACAATTTAGAATCTACACTACCCCAGGATGCTTCCACATAAGTTTTAGCTTTTCTGGCCCAGTGGTTCTTGAGAAGAAGATTTTTAATGACCCCACCCTATTTTTATCTTTTCTAGATTATCTCCCCATGAGATGAGACTTGGCCCTTCAAAAAAAGTAAAAGAGAAGGTGCACAATGGCAAAATGTAATAAAGGTTCTGTGAAAGTTTATCAAATTTCATTCATTTGTATGAGACGAGTTGCGGATAAGAGACGGGTACCCCAAGGCGTAAAAGACGGACGGACATACCGAATACACTATACCCTCCCTCTTTTCAATCGGGGGGGGGGGGGGGGGGG